>ML776697.1:3465467-3483289 GCA_009831015.1 Picea engelmannii
ACAAGTTATATATGATCTTGGAAAATACATGAGGTAAGACGTAGTTGTGATTTATATGAAAAATGTTCTTTCAAATTATTGTTGTACTTGATGACACATGTTTTTATTGTAATGTAATATATTATATTATGTTATGTTGAAAGATGCTATTTTCTTGTGTCATGATCTCATGTAGATGGTTGTCATTGAAATAAATCCATGAAGATGATATAAAATATTGAAAGAGAGAAATTCCTTGTCTAATGTGTGAAATGAAAAAGTATATACCTCCTACATTTTTCAATGCATAAGAACACTACCTCATACACCAAGTTAAGGAGATTGAAATTTGTGGACCTGTTCACACAAAGTCAATGTGGATGGTGTAGAAGCACTTGAAATCATTGAAGGCGTTGGTTAGACAAAGAGCATGTCCTGAGGGTTCTATGGTGGAGGGATATATGGTATATCAATCCATGGTGTATATTAGTCAACATCTTCCTAAATTAGCAGTGCCAACTATGCAAGCAATGGATCACATTTGGGATGTGAACTCCATCAAAAAATTTGAAGATCAGGAGCATCTGTTGTGGAAAGGTAGAATGAAAAAAATGAGAGGTTATATATTAATAATTTTGAAAATTTATATTAATAATACATATAAAGTTTAGTTATTTGTGTATATGATCATACTCATTAATATATTAATATAATTTATTTCATAAATTATAAATATTTATAATTACCTGCATATTGTATGTTATACCTAATATTTAATATTGGTGAATTATGTTTTTTTGATTCATTTGCTCAAGAGTGGGACATTTTATGCCATTAGTATGTTTTGTACAAAAATAATGGATCTTGGGGAATACACCATGGTAAAGGAATGAGGAACGAGCAACGAGGAATAAGGAATGAGGAACGAAAATTGTACGAGGACTAGACACCGACAATAGGGACCTGCGAATGGGGCCAACGCTGAAATTTTTTCAAACAGTTTATGTATGCACTGAAATTTGTCATGGATAAACTATTGGCATGCCTTAACGATATGGGAGGGTTTCTGGACTCAAATTTGAGTGACACACCCACTTTCTTCCTTCATCAATTCATCATGTAAACCATAAACCCTAATTTTCTTTCAAAATACCCAATTTGGTTGACACAATTTTTAGGCTTTCGTCAGTATTTATTCATTTTTATTTCAGGTTCTACATTAATGTATATATAATATATCTGCATCATAGTTGTGATGAAAAATCCCTCTATTTCGTTGATTTCTTAATCAACACCATCAAGATACTAGAGGCGGGCAACAATGACATGTGAATAGGGACAACGTTGAAATGTTTTCAAACTGTATCTGTATGCATTGAAATTTGACCTAGATAGACTATTCGCATGCCTTAACAATATGGGAGGGTTTATGGACTCAAATTTGAGTAACACAACCACTTTATTCCATCATCAATTCATCATGGAAACCATAAACCCTATTTTTCATATGTTCTAGTAGATATGTTAATGATTCCAAGTTTCATATTTGTATTTGAATGAAGGTCCAGCTAGCTTGCAAAGTATCAATTTGATATTTCAAGTCGATAAACCAAATATGAAATGGATCCAAGCATCATTTGATATCGTTGCAAGAGAGACGAATGTAAATAATCTTGCGACGAATTTGAAGTTCGTCGATAGTATAACTAATTCGTCGCAAGAATATTGTGTCTAATTTGAATGGTGTTACCTGGTTTGAAAGGAGTGTAGGGATTATATTATGGTGCAATGTAGTGTATTATATAAGAACAATCTCTATGCCAAACCTCAAAATGGATAGTACCATATCTTGTTCAAAAGACAAATATTCTTGGTATGTTTCCTTTGTGGATATGGTGTCTCAAGCCCTCAGTACACATGATGCCTTACAATGAAAAGTAACAATTTTACTATCGAATGATAGTGTTATGTCACCCATGGTTAAGGAAAGAACTTAAGGTCCTTAGGTCCTATTTGAATCTTCTTATAATTGAGATTCATTACATAGTCGTTGAAAAAAGACAAAAGACTTATGTAGCAGATATTAATTTGGTCTTTGTGTGGGAAATTTTATGCCATTAGTATGTTTTGTACAAAAATAATGGATCTTGGGGACTACACCATGGTCAAGTAATGAGGATAGAGGAACGAGGAAAGAGGAACAAGGAACGAGGAATGGAAATTGTACGAGGACTAGACACCGATAATAGGGACTTGCGAATGGGGCCAACGTTGAATTTTTTTCAAAAATTTTCTGTATGCATTGAAATTTGTCATTGATAGAATATTGGCATGCCTTAACGATATGGGAGGGTTTTTGGACTCAAATTTGAGTGACACACCGAATTTCTTCCTTCATCAATTCATCATGTAAACCATAAACCCTAATTTTCTTTCAAAGTACCCAATTTGGTTGACGCAAGTTTTAGGCTTTCGTCAGTATTTCTTCATTTTTATTTCAGGTAGAACATTAATGTATATACAATGTATATACATCATAGCTGTGATGAAAAATCCCTCTATTTCATTGATTTCTTAATCAACACCATCAAAATACTAGAGGCGAGCAAGAATGACATGTGAATGGGGCCAAGGTTGAAATGTTTTCAAACTGTATCTGTATGCATTGAAATTTGAACTGGATAGATATTCACATGATTTAACAATATGGGAGGGTTTCTGGACTCAAATTTGACTGACACACCCACTTTCTTCCATCATCAATTCATCGTGGAAACCATAAACCCTATTTTTCATATGTTCTACTAATATGTTAATGATTCCAAGTTTCATATTTGTATTTGACTGAAGGTCCATCTAGCTTGCAAAGTATCAATTTGAGATTTCAAGTTGATAAACCAAATATGAAATGAATCCAAGTTTTGGCCCGCCTGTTGGCCCTTGACCAAAATTTGGGAGATCCTTGGTCAACTTTGATCTATTTTGGGACTTTAACAGACTGTCAAAGGAGGAGTGCAAGACGAAGCAGAGATCACGAGATCTCAGCCCCTTTTTCGGTTCTTTTTGGGATTTGGAATTATGTAACAGGTATGGGATGTCGGCCCATGGGTTTAGCCATGTTTAGGCCTAGTTTTTAGGTATAAATAGATGTCTAGGAAATGTAATAAAAGAGCAGTTATGAATGGCTAAGTTCTAGATCTATGTGATTGAACGATTGTAAGTGCTCTGTGCATACCGTGTGATGCAGACCTCCTTCCCTCAGGCTGAGATTCGTGTAGGATCTTCTTTATACCACAGAAAGGGTTAACAAAACCCCTTGTTTAATCCCACATAGGATTTCGGTTTTCGCAAGTTGGGGTGCTTCGAACACTATGCCATGGCTCTTGGAAATAGACGAAATGCAAAATTTTGAATGGGCTTATGGTGTAATCCCCCTCTCTAACATGACCACAAACAAGCCTAAGCGCAAGCACCTTTCGTGACTCGCGAATTTGCGAGTTAGAGCACCAACCATTGTACACTCTCCTTGTGAATCCCCGACTCTGAAATCCAGCCTTCGACAAGATCCAATGACTGTATGTCTCTCTTGATCTGACGGCCCACGACGTATCAGGATTTCACAAATTAGCGATCCAAGATACTTGAACCCAAACCTCTTGTCGCTCCATTCCCTGAACTCCAATACACAAGTTCGCATGTGAGATCAATGGCCCACGTTGATCCATATCTGATGGTCACTATCCCTCTAGAGCTTAAGGGTGTTGAAAAGACACTCAGTCTTAATCTCTTCATTGTTCTAAGAGATCCAACGGTTCACAGAATTTCAACACTTCCTCCTGAAGCGATTCAACCGTCCAATTCAACTTCTCAAGGACTTTTGGCCAGACGACTTGGCGTCCTTCCCTCCTGAACTTGATTCCCACGAGACAATTCAACCTCTGTCTCCCTTTGGAACAATTCACAAGTTCTAACCCTTCTAAGCTTTCACTTGCAAACTCAAAGCCTCCAAAAAGAGTCCCTGCACACACTCCTTGCGGCAGTTTTCAAATAACCTCTGGTTATTTTAGATCTTCGACTCTGTGCACTCCTTGCAATAGCAGTGCCTCAATTTATCTCTTAGATTTGGTAAAATCAAAGACTTCACCCAGCCTGCACACACCTTGCACTACTCTATGCTCTGCTAACACTCTTGCCTGTAAAGACAAAGTTTGAATCTCTTTTGAGAGTTCTGAGGTAAAACTCAGAGTCTGATCGATGCACTCCTTGCGGGCCCTCCACTACACTCTTGCAGGCATTCTCAGAAAGAGAAACAACTGAAACTCATTCTCCCCTTATCCAAAATTCAAATATTCAACATAGAATCCTAGAACATACACACACAGATTTGCATTGAAATAAAATGCGCACAAATAATGCAAAGAAGTCACAACATATCATTCAGCAGGCGATTCCAACAGCCATAACAGACACAAAGATTGGAATCAAAGCTTTTCTTTCATTAATTCCAGTGCTCTCATACATGGTTAAACAACTACAACTAGAATGCATGAAAAAATTCTTTGTTCTCCTCTGTAGCTCTACAACTTATGAAATCTGAATCATAATGTTACAAATGATCAAAGGGTCAAGGGTGTCTATCATTTATTTTCCGTCCTACCTCCTACGCTCCTAAAAATGTCTAATATATTATTTAAATCTACCTACTTTACATTCATTACGCATAAATGCCTCTAGATTCGACAGATGAGAGCAACGCTCAAGATCTGTTTACAATCTCCAAAACACAAAGGTAAGTACGCTTCCCTAGATATTACATTAATGTCCATTCATTAATCTTCAAAACATTTCAAAATGTGCGCTTGTTCTTTTCCAGCTGTCTCCTTTGGTTAGGCGAGTGCCTTTGGCTTTATACAATGCTCCTGCATCATACTCCCTCGCTTGAAAATTTTCATGAAATCCTATTCATGAGTTCCTTCACCGTTCGTCCATGCTTTTGAATTGTTGTTTCATCCTCCCAACTGGTATCTTCAACTAGATGTCCTTTCCATTTGACCAAGTATTCAAAATTCTCTTTTCTCCTGGTCTTTCTACTAATCCTCTTGTCAATTATGCTTTCCATCTGTGGATTTTCAGCTACAGGCATTTGTTTTGTCAATTAAATATTTTCTTGTTTATCTTCTGCTCCTTCTTCTTCAGCTCTGTAAGGGTACAAATCCACGACATTGAATATCAATGAGATTCCGACCCCATCGAGTAATTCAATCTCATATGCGTTTGTCCCAAATTTCCTTATGACCTTGCACGGTCCAATCTTTTTCATCTTCAGCTTGTGTTATGTTCCCCTTGGGAACCTCTCCTTCCTCAAATGTGCAAGAATCAAATCACCAACTTCGAATTGAAGTGCTCGCCTGTGTTGATCTTCTCTATGCTTGTACTCTTGAATTGAACTCTGTAATCGCTCCTTAATTCTGCTATGAAGCTCCTTCATTCCTTCTGCAAAGTCCTCTACACTAGCACTCTTGAATTTAGTTTGTTCTGAATCTTTCAATACAGAAACTCCCCTTGGTTGTATTCCATATACAATCTGGAATGGACTCTTCCCTTTGGTTCTATTGATTGAATCATTGTAAGTGAATTCCACCTATGGTAGAATGTGATCCCATTGACTGTGGTGTTCAGTCACTAAGCTCCTTAACAAATCTCCCAAGCTCCTGTTCATGACCTCTGTATGTCCATCCATATGAGGATGATATGATGAGATAAAAGACAATTTTTTCCCCAAATTCTTCCATAAGGTCCTCCAGAAATGTCCTACGAACTTGGTATCTCGATCAGAAATGATACTCCTTGGCAAGCCATGAAGTCTGACGACTTCCTTGAAAAACAGGTTCGCAATATGAGTTGTGTCACTGGTTTTATAGCATGGTATGAAATGTGCCATCTTTGAAAATATGTCTACCACTACAAATATTGAATCATATCCCCTTTGTGTCCTTGGCAGTCCCAATATGAAATCCATGCTCACAACATCCCATGGCCTTTCTGGTATGGGTAATGGTTGGTATAGCCATGTATTCTTCCATTTTCTTTTCGTGTGCTGAAAAATTCTGCCCATGTCCACAAATTTCTTCACATCTATCCTCATCCCTGGCTAGAAATATGAGCCATTCAACTTTGAGAACATTTTGTCATGACCGAAGTGTCCGACCAATCCTCCGTTGTGCTTTTCCTTCAACAAATTCTCCCTCATGGAGCATTTTGGAACACATAGTTGATTTCCCCTGAACAATAATCCATCCTGGATCATGTATTCAGTCCATTGGCTTCTGTCCCTAAGAATTGGATTCTTAGATGCCTCATATGACTCTTTGAAGTCTGGATCATCCCTGTACATTTTTTTGAGGTTATCAAAACCCAAAGTCTTGACTCTGAATTCCTGCATAAGAAAACATTTCCTGCTCAAAGCGTTAGCAACTTTGTTAGGAGTTCTAGAAATATGTTTGATCACAAAAGTAAAATTATGCATGTACTCAACCCATTTAGCATGTTTTTGGTTCAACTTCTCCTATCGAGTCATGAATTGCAATGCTTGATTATCATTGTACAAAATGAACTCTTTGGGAACCAAATAGTGCCTCCATTTCTTCAGTGTTTGTATGACTACATAGAATTTTTTGTCATATGTGGAGTACTTTATCTTTTCTTCATTTAGTTTTTCATTGAAATACGTGATCGACCTATTGTCTTGGCTCGAGACACTCCAATGGAAAATCCACTTGTGTCACACCTAACCTAGAATGTCTTGTTGAAATCTAGAAAAACCAGAATTTGTTGCGCATTGATCTTCTTCTTTAGTAGGTTGAAGCTCTTCTCCGCTTCCTCCGTCCAGTGAAACATTTATGTCTTTTCTTCACCGTATCCATCATCGGTGCGCTAACTCCACTGAATTTTCGGATGAATTTCCTGTAGAAGCTAGCCAAACCATGGAAGATTCGAACTTCAAACGCCCTTTTCGGCGATGGCCAATCCTTAATCGCATTTATCTTTTTTGGATCCATTTCCAATTCATTTGCAGAGATAACAAAACCCAAATAAATGAATTCTATCCTCATAAATGACGATTTCTTCATATTGATTAGCAATTTCTCTTGCTGTAACCTCCTCATCATTGCAGTTAAATGATTTAAATGTTCTTCTTTAGTTTTGCTGAAAATTAATATATCATCAAGATATACAATGACAAATTTCCCATTGAAATCCTTCGGGACTTCGTTCATCAACCTTATGAAAGTATTGGGCACATTTTTCAAGCCAAATGGCACGACAGGCCATTCATACAGCCCTTCATTTGTCTTGAATGTTGTCTTCCATTCATCACCTTCTCTCATTCTAATATGATGATATCTGCTTTTCAAATCAATCTTTGAAAAAAACGTTGCTCCACTCAAGTAGTCCATCAATTCATCCATCCTTGGCAATGGGAACCTGTATATGATGGTAATTTTGTTAATTTCCCTCGAGTCTGTACACATTCTCTAGCCACCGTCCTTTCTTGGGCTGAGCACGGTCGGAACAACGCATGGACTCAAGCTCTCCCAAATCAATCCTTTGTCAATTAAGTCCTAGACCTGTCTCTTAACTTCTTCATTCTCCCGCAACATCAACCTGTACGTTGCTTTGTTTGGAAAAATGGCTCCAGGTATAAGATCAATATGATGGCTTATACTCCTAATAGGTGGCAACGAACAAGGTAGTTCGTCCACTACTATATCAACAAATTCTTCCAGCAACTCCTAGATTTCTTCTGGTAAATCATCTATCCTAGTGTTGTTCAAAACAATTCTAGGATTCCTAACCACAATGCATTGTGTGTCTTGCTTCTTCTTGACTTCCTTAAGAAGTTCCTTCCCACTCATGAGAAGTACAGTGTTGCTCATCTCTATTTTCACCTCTTTATTCTTAATCGTTAGCAACATGTGCGTGCTACCTCTTTTCTCTAGAGTGTACGTGTTCTTTCTCCCATCATGCACCACATTTCTGTCATATTTCCATGGTCTACCCAACAATTGATGACAAACATCCATGGGAATGACATCACATAATATCTCATCTTTATATCCTCCTATTTTAAATTCAACTAAACATTGTTTAGTGACATTTACCTGATGTCCTTTTTGTAGCCATGAAACTTTGTATGGGCTTGGATGCGCAATAGTCTCCAGCTCTATATTTTCTACCATTTCCATAGATACAAGATTATCTGTGCTACCGCTGTCTACTATGACCTTGCATACCCTGTCTTTGGTTTTGAAAGTTGTTCGAAACAGACTGTTTCTTTGGGCTAGGTTCTCTGGATCCTTCTCTGGTTTCAAGAGAAATGTCCTCATCATCAAAGATCTTCCACCCTCAGCGTCCTCTGCCTCAACATTCCATCCTTGAGTTTCGGAAATGTGAGTTTCACCACCATATTTCTTCCTATCTAGACACTCATAGGATTTATGTCCGATTTTCCCACAGACAAAGCATTTCACTTCACCTCCTTTGCCTCTTCCTCTTCCTCTGGTTCGAGGAAAAGTATTTCTATCTTCATACTACCTCCCCTATGAGCTTCCTCCTCTCTCAGATTGAGTTTGAGGTTTCTTTCCCTCTTCTTTAGGTTTCTGAGTCATGTTCTGGGCAATCGTCTTGCCTCTGCTTTGACTTCTACCTCGACCTCTTTGACCTTGCTTTCGGCTCTGCTTCTCTTCATATTTCAGAGCCATTTGATAAGCATCTTCTATGGTTTGGATAGTCATCATGCTCATCTTATCTTGAATGTCATATCCTAGACCATTCATATAACTGGAAACTTTCTCATCATCGCTTTCCCGATAACCTGCTCTGATGTTTATCCTATAGAACTCTTCAGTGTATTATTTCACTGACATCATCTTCTGTCTCAAATTCATCATCCTCCGAAACATATTTATTTGATAATCCCTGGGTATAAACTCGGCTTTCATTTTTGCAACCATTCTATCCCAGCTTTTGATTTTCTACTTTCCCTTGCAACGTCTATTAGCCTGCATTTCATCCCACCACAGTGTTGCATGTCCTTTAAGTCTAGTAACGACATGTTTGACTTTCTTGTCTTCCTCGACATCCTCATAGTCGAAGTATTTGTCTATAGCTCTAATCCAGTCTAGAAGCTATTCAACATCCAAGTTGCCTTCGTACATTGGAAGGCCCATTTTTTCCCTAGCACCTATCCTAGCAACAACCTTGAATAAGCATTCTTCTGCAACATCTTCGACTGCAACTTCTTCTTCTTCATTTTCAGCTTCATTTTCACTTTCATCTTCGCTGATATCCCCAATGTCAATTGTGCGCCTCTGTGCTGTCTCCATAGCATCAATCCTGGCATGTAATTCACGCATTTCTCTTTCCATTGATATATCTGACATAGCCCTTTCTCTCCTTCTCGGTGGCATGGCTGTAAAATTCATATTTTCTCTCTACTAAAGAAAGTAAAAAACTTGTTTTGGGCTTTGATACCACAACTGATGCATACTTCCTGCCCTCAGGCTGAGATCCACGCAGGATCTTCTCTAGACCACGAAAAGGGTTAACAAAACCCCTTGTTTAATCCCACATAGGATTTCGGTTTTTGCAAGTTGGGGCGCTTCAAACACTATGCCATGGCTCTTGGCAATAGCTGAAACGTGAAATTTTGAATGGGCTTATGGTGTAATCCCCCTCTCCAATGTGACCGCAACCAAGCCTAGGCGCAAGAACCTTTTGTGACTCGCGAATTCGCAAGTTGGAGAACCACCCCTTGTACACTCTCCTTGCGAATCCCCAACTCCGAAATCCATCCTTCGACGAGATCCAACGACTGTATGCCTCCCTTGATATGACGGCCCACGACGTATTAGGATTTTTCAAATTGGTGATCCAAGACGCTTGACCCCAAACCTCTTGTCACTCCATTCCCCGAACTCCGATACACGAGTTTTCATGCGAGATCAACGACCCACATTGATCCAAATCTGACAGTCACTATCCCTCTAGATCTTAAGGGTGTTGAAAATACACTCAGTCTTAATCTCTTCGTTGTTCTAAGAGATCCAACGGTTCATGGGATTTCGAAACTT
This sequence comes from Picea engelmannii, assembly GCA_009831015.1. Taxonomy (NCBI): domain Eukaryota; kingdom Viridiplantae; phylum Streptophyta; class Pinopsida; order Pinales; family Pinaceae; genus Picea; species Picea engelmannii. The sequence goes on from ML776697.1 coordinate 3,475,580, forward strand.
CCTCCTAAAGCGATTCAACCGTCCGATTCAACTTCTCAAGGACTTCTGCCCAGAAGAATTGGCATCCTTCTCTCCTGAACTTGATTCTTGCGAAACAATTCAACCTTTGTCTCCCTTTGGAACAATTTAGAGGTTCTAAACCTCCTCAGCTTTCACTTGCAAACTCAAGGCCTCCAAAAAGAGTCCCTGCATGCACTCCTTACGACAATTTTCAAATAACCTTTTGTTATTTTAGATCTTCAACTCTGTGCACTCCTTGTGACAACAGTCCCTCAATTTCTCTCTTGGATTTGGTAAAATCCAAGACTTCACCCAGCCTACGCACACCTTGCACGAATCTATGCTCTGCTAACACTCTTGCTTGTAAAGACAAAGTTTGAATCTCTTTTGAGAGTTCTGAGGTAAAACTCAGAGTCTGATCGACACACTCCTTACGGACCCTCCACTGCACTCTTATAGGCGTTCTTAGAAAGAGAAACAACTGAAACTCATTCTCCCCTTATCCAAAATTCAAATATTCAACATAGAATCCTAGAACATACACACATAGATTTGCATTGAAATAAAATGCACACAAATAATGCAAACAAGCCACAATATATCGTTCAACAGGTGATTCCAATAGCCCTAACAAACACAAAGATTGGAATCAAATATTTTCTTTCATTAATTCCAATGCTCTTATACATGGTAAACAACTATAGCTAGAATGCATGAAAAAATTCTTTGTTCTGCTCTGCAGCTCTACAACTTATGAAATATGAATCATAATGTTACAAATGATCAAAGGGTCGAGGGTGTATGTCATCCATTTTCCCTCCTACCTCCTACCCTCCTAAAACTATCTAATCTATTATTTAAATCTACCTACTTTACATTCATTACACATAAATGCCTCTACATTCGACAGATGAGAGCAACACTCAAGATCTGTTTACAATCTCCAAAACACAAAGGTAAGTACACTTCCCTAGCTATTACATTAATGTCCATTCATTAATCTTCAAAACATTTCAAAATGTGCACTGGTGCTTTTCCATCTGTCTCCTTTGGTTAGGCACGTGCCTTTGGATTTATACGATGCTCCTGCATCACCATGTGAGACTTGAAGAGCTACGTGCAAGTAATTTCAAGAAGGCTTGGTGCTTTAACCTATCTCAAAGAAGGAGGATCTGGTGGAGTGCACGCAGATCTCCTGTTTTCTATGGAGTAGGATTTTAATGCTATGTGCCTATAAAAATCTTGAAGAAGCTAATAATGAAGAAGACTTGGTGGACATAGCCCCAGGGTGAGGGTGAACCACGTATATGTTGTGTTGCTCTTATTTGTGCAAGGTGTTGATGCGTTTATGTATTTACTTGCTAAGTGCTTTGATATAGATGGATAGATCTGTTTATGCTTTGTGCTAATGATGTATATGTATGTTAGATATAAATTATGTGAACTTGCTTAGTGCTTAAATCTATTAGATCTAATCTATCTCTTTATGCTAAGTGATTGGATACGTTAGATCTGAATGAATGTTGCGATGCTTTGTTTTATCTGTGGAGTAGATACTAAGTTGAATGTTGATGAACTATAGTTGCTAAGTTCTCTGTTAAGTATTAGAATCATAGATCTATGTCCCAGCTAAGGTTGCAGACACCTGAGTCTTGCAACTATCCCTGCCTCTACCTCGGGTGAGACTTCATCTTCTTTGCAGGTGTTTTTGAAAGGGTCGGTAGTTAGGGTTTTGTTGGTGCGCTATTGTAGCGTTGAACCCTGCATCTGCCCATGTGACAACAAATGGTTCCGTTGCCAGGACTTGAAACTATGATCGCTGGGAACTAAGGAAAAAGAATCTTTGTGCGAAGATCGGACCTGAAATTGTGAAAGCCTTGTGCATATATCGGTTGCTCTAGTGCGCAATACTCTACCTAGTTTGTGAAGCTCTGTGCTAAAGAAAAGAAGTACGATCTAAAGAAAAGATGTCAGATCTGAAGAAAAGAGGTAAGATATGCAAGCTCTGTGCTCTGATAAAGGTAAGAATAGTGAAAAGTTCTAGATTTGAAAGCTTTGTGCTCTGTAAAAGTAAGATAAGTAGAAATTTTTGTTTCTAGAGTATGGATCTAGGTATGTTTGATAAGATTTTTCCTAAATTGAAAACTAGGGAACTGATAGATGAAAGAAGGTTTGATATGAGTAGATCTGATAAGAATAGTGAAAGATATGTTATACCTATGCATAGAACGAATGTTTGGACTAACAAGTGGATGCAGGATCCTAGAAAGAAATGTTTGTAGGTTAGCTACTATGATCTTAGCATGCAATACAGGAAAGGCTTGGGATCATTTAAAAGAAAGAGAGGATTAACCCTTTGTTACAATTGCAGAAGACCATGACACCTTTCTAAGGAGTGCCCTGGGAGAAGACTTAGTTTTCTTTGTTGCAAAGCTATGGACGATGAAGTATTGGATTTCCCTAGAATGATTGCTAAGCTTGAAGGAATGCACATGAGACAATAAAACCCTAAGGCAAGTCTAGAAGCTAAGATTATGGAAGAACCCTAGAAAGAATCAGAGAAAGTATTGCTACATATGAGAGAAACCCTGAATGATCACTGACATGTCAGTTTATCAGAGGTATTCAAAGAAAAATAATGCCTTGAAGCAAGAATAGGAGACTTCAACATTGATTTTTTTCTAGATGAGGAAGCACAGGTGAAAATTATGACAAAAAGAACTTGGCAAGCTATAGGAAGGCCTGCTATGATTCCTTCCTTAGGAGGAATAGGTCTATTTAGAGGAAAGCTGATAAACCTATGTGGAAAGATCACCCAGATATCTATGAATGCCAATGGGACTTTGACAGAGGAGGACTTCAAGATTGTTAAATTTATTGAGAACAACACCCCATTTACCATGTTACTAGGAAAACCTTGGATTAAAATAAATCAGGCCAGAAGGCAAGAAGAAGAAGAAGTTTTAGAGCAGAAAAAACAAGAGTTAAAAGATTTCATGCCTAGAAGGATCACACACTTAATTGAAGAACAAAAGAACATACCGGAGCTATCTAGCACTAAAGACTTGGATATCCAAGTTGCAAGAACACTATATGATCTACAAAAGATTGAAGTATCTATTCCAGATAAGGAAGAAGTATCACCCTCGAATCTTAGGAAAGAATCTCAACAACGCGAAGTAACTATGCCAAAAGCATATAAGAATCAGAATGGAAAACGGAATACTGAGACGAATCTCACTGGGACGAAGGCCATGAAGCTAATTAAGAAGAGAACTAAGATCGACAAGTTACAGAAGGTTCTAGAGGGAACTTCACAGAAGGAAAATTTGCAAAATTGGAGCTTTTTCGAAATATCAGAACAACGTCACATGGCACTTTGCCATGGTGAAGAAATATAGCCGTTGGGGACAATATAACCATTCGGCTGACCCTCCAGAGTGGCACAGTTCACCTTACATGTCAATAAATAGATGGAAAGTTAGTAAGGAAGAACTGACCTACGCAGGTCACCAGCTTTGTCATTGACATGCGCAGAAGGCCTACAAATGAACTGGGCGAAGTACCTAGTTAACCAGTTGGAACTAGATTTCCAATAAGCACATGATATGGGTTATGAATTTCATTTCAGTTGGCTCCTGGTTCTCATTGCATTTGTTTCTTGGGAGATGTCAGAAGGAGCAACCTTCCCAGATATTGATCCATTTGAACCGCTTGCCGCGAAGTTCGCTACCCTGTGGTATTCACCTAATATGAACAAACAGTGGTAGTCGAATGCTGTGTCTCATACATACTACCTCCAACTAAAGAGAGCCATCGAAGTCAAGCCTTGCATGAATCCAAACACATTACAAAGGTTTCGACCCCTGATGAAGTTTAGCGCAGATCGACACTTTATCTACATTACAGCACGAGCAGATGAACATAAAGAGAAACTCCAGTCATATTACAAAATTTCAGAAGAAGACCTTCAGGATATCAATAAGGAATGGTCTGCTGACCTCCTTATCCCTGCCAACCCCACAGAGATATCTGATTTTGACAACACAGAGGACACTCATAAAGAGCAGAATACACCCGGAACTAGTAGACACAAGAAGACTAAGGAGGTCTGAAACTTAAGCAACACCTCAAGGAAGACTGCTTCCATGTCACCTGACCGAGGGGGTCGTGATGAAGTAGAAGCTAAATAGATACCAAGAGAAGTAACATTGCCCATAGACAAGGTTGACCCCTTGAAGAAGAGGAAGGTCTCCCCCCCCGAAACGTTCTTCTCGAAAGAAATCGAAAGCTACCATGACCAAGGTGCAGACTGTCCTCACCTCCGATGATTTTGACTTCATCATCGCAGCCTTGAACGCTGCTTCACTGGAAATAGCAGAGAAATAAGAAGCCAAGTAGGAAGAAATATATGAGAGAATTGGAGTCGAAATCCAAGGGGTACAACAAGCTCTTCAGTCTAGCCGCGCAGTCTCCATTGCGCCCCTGCCATCGAGAGAGCCAGAGTTGGGAGATGAGCCAGCCCAACTCCATTGACTAGCTGAGACAGTCGAAGCTCACCTTCGATGAGAACAAGAAGAAACAGAACAAGCCACCCATGCCTTGAAGCAAGTGCAAGGAGTACTTGTAGAGAAGCTCCAAGCTGCAGAATAGGAAAAGATTGCTCTCCAAGCAAAGTTTGATGAAGAAAAAGAACATATACAACAAGGAAAAGAACAGTTGCTTGTGGAGCAAATCAAAGTGAAAGAAATGGTTAGCAGAGAAATTCTCTCTGTGACAGTCATAGAAATAAAGACAGAGGATCGAGTCACGCAACAAGTAGAGCAGCTCGCAGAAGCTATCCAGCAGCTACAACAACGCATAGTAGACTTAGATCTCCATGTAGTGCCTGAGACTCCACATGATGTAAGGGATCAAAGAGAAGCAACTGCTCGAAGCGCAGTTGAGAGAATAAAATCCCTTGCTATGGAATGTAAGAAACTTATTGATCACAGTGCCCAGACCTATGGGAAACTCACTGAGAATCCAGAACTGAAGGCACTGGATTCGCAGCTCCAAGAGGCGAAGTATCAAGCCAAAAGGATACAAGCACAACTGAAGCCCCTATCATTTCTGGAAATAAAAAATCGTTCCCAAGAGTAATGCACTACCCAGTAGCAGATCCACAGTATCCAGAGTAGAGTTATGGAAGTAACTTGGAGGCTCCAACCTATACAAGATAAGTCTTATCAATTGTTCATAGAGGTCAAAGGATGAGAAGCATAACTGGAGCAAGTTGTCGTTGCAGCTAAACAACATCTGGAAGGACCTGTGAGCAACGTAGTCATCCAAGAGTTCACTGAACAAGAGGCCATGGAACAATAGCAGATCGAAGCAGCTCGAGCCAAGATCGAGGCTATCGAAGCAGAACTACCCATATCAAAGTGACTCGGGACAAGTCACAGGTGAGTGTTGGGGACTTGTTGGCCCTTGACCAATCTTTGGGAGATCCTTAGTCAAGTTTGACCTATTTTGGGACTTCGACAGCCTGTCGAAGGAGGAGCGCAAGATGAAGCAGATATCGCGAGATCTCGGCCCCTTTTTGGGTCCTTTTTGGGATTTGGGATTATGTAACAGGTATGGGATGCCAACCCATTGGTTTACCCATGTTTAGGCCTAGTTTGTATGTATAAATAGATGTCTAGGCAATGTAAGAAAAGAGCAGTTACAAATGGCTAAGTGATAGATTTATGTGATTGAAGGATTGTAAGTGCTATGTGCATACTGTGTTCGACTTGCAGAGCTACATGCAAGTAATTGTAAGAAGTATTGGTGCTTTACCCTAGCTTGAAGAAGGAGGATCTGGTGGAATACGCATAGATCTCTTGTCTTTTGTGGAGTAGGATTTTGATTCTATGTGCCTGTAAGAAGCTTGAAGAAGCTAATAAAGAAGAAGAGTTGGTGGGCGTAGCCCCAGGGTGGGGGTGAACCATGTATATGTTGTGTTCCTCTACTTTGTGCAAGGTGTTGATGCATTTATGTCTTTACTTTCTAAGTTCTTTGATATATATGAATAGATATGTTTATGCTTTGTGCTAATGATGTATATGTATGTTAGATCTGAACTATGTGAACCTTCTTAGTGCCTAAATATGTTAGATCTAATCTATGTCTTTATGCTAAGTGCTTGGATACGTTAGATCTTAATGAATGTTGTGATGCTCTTTTTTATCTGCGGAGGATATACTAAGTTCAATTTTGATGAATTGTAGTTTCTAAGTCATCTGTTAAGGATTAGAATCACAGATCTGTGTCCCAACTAAGGTTGCAGACACCTGAGTCCTGCAACCACCCCTGCCTCTACCTCGGGTGAGACTTCATCTGCTTCGCAGGTGTTGCCGAAAGGGCCATTTGTTAGGGTTTTGTTGGTGCAATGTTGTAACGTTGAACCCTGAGTATGCCCCTGTTCCAACACCAAGCATGATTTGATATCATCGCAAGAGATACAAATGTAAATAATCTTGCGACGAATTTTCTATAAGCAATTATATTTAGGAGTTATAGGTTAGAGATGTTATGATTAAGAGTAGTTAGGGATGAAGTATTATAAGTCTTATATATGTTAGCTGTTCAACATTATAGGGGACATTGTATTAGGAGGTATAAAGGTTATAATTGTTAGGAGTTAATATTAAGGGTTGTATAACTTACATGTTAAGAATGTTTTTTTAGGTATTATAAGAAATATGGTTTTCATGAGTTATAATGTTTTAAGTGTTAAATATTATAAAGTATAATAATTGAGGGTGTGAAGTTATGGTGGTGAGGATTATATGAGTTATAGGGTTTAATGGTTATAGTTGTCAAAGGTTATATGGATTAGAGGTTATATAGATTATATGGGTTAGAGGGTCTAGATGTTAACATGTAGGGGTTAAAAGAATTAAGGGTTGGGATTTATTGGATTAGGGGTTATATGGATTATAAGTTACAAGGATTATATGGGTTATATGGATTATAAGTTGCAAGGATTATATGGGTTATATGGGTTAGATGCTATAGATGTTAACAAGTAGGGGTTAAAAGAATTAAGAGAATTAAGGGTTAGGATTTATTGAGGATTATATGGGTTATATGGGTTAGATTCTATAGATGTTAACATGTAGGGGTTAAAAGAATTAAGATAATTAAGGGTTAGGATTTATAGATGTTAACATGGTTAAAATAATTAAGAGAATTAAGGGTTAAGATTTATTGGATTAGGGGTTATAGAGGTTAACATGTAGGGCTTAAAAGAGTTAAGGGTTAGGATTTATTGGATTAGTGGTTAAGGGAAGAGGTGATATGGGATAACTTGTATAAAGGTTATACAAGTTTTAAGGGTTCGGTGTTAGATATTGTTAAGGATAGATGAGTTAGGTCATGTTGATGGTCAATGATTATAGGGGTTGAGATTATAGGGTCAATGTTAGATATTGTTAAGGATATATGAGTTAGGTGTTGATAGGCAATGATTTTAGGGGTTACAAGGGTTAATGATTATAAGGTTAACATGTAAGGGATAAAATAATTAAGGGTTAGGATTTATTGGATTAGGGGTTATAGGGAAGAGGTGATATGTGATATATGGTATGAAGGTTATAAAATATTTAAGGGTTGGGTGTTAGATATTGTTAAGGATATATGAGTTAGGTGTTATGTTAGGGGTTATGAGCGATAATTATATATTAG
>ML776697.1:3506573-3523232 GCA_009831015.1 Picea engelmannii
CATCATTATTTTTATGAACTCATACATTCATGCTTACCTATAGCTATAATATCCCCTCAATTTTCATTTGTATTATCCAAGGCTTGTTTTATTTTATTAGTCCCTACCCTTTGGGCAGTAGGGACTTATAATAATCGATTTTTCATGGTTGTATTGTTATGGCAGGGAAACTAAACAACTTAAGCAAAATTTTAATAGTTTCATGCACATTTCCAAGTCGCTTTTGGTTTTTAGGCTAAATTTTTAATTTGGAAGCCTTATTTGGCCTCTTCCCGAGGCACACCCTTACCATATATTAGCTTAAAATAAATTTCAAGTGCATATTTGATCCCATAATGGATTAACATGGATTAATCCTAACTTTCAAGTTAGCATTAATTCCCACAAGATTGCTCTAAAATAAAATTTTATTTATTTCACCCAAAAATAAATTTTAATTTTTTTTTTAAGTAAATATTTTTCGTTGCAATTTCGACGCACAATAGAAATCCTGAGATGAATTTGCTATATAAACCAAGAAAATTTGTCATCAAAATTTCGAAGACAATAATAATCCTGCGACGAATTTTCTATATAAACCAAGAAATGTTGTCATCGCAATTGCGACGGTAATAAAAAATCCTGCAACAAATTTTCTATATAAACCAAGAAAAGTTGCCATCGCAATTTCGACAGTAATAAAAAATCCTGCGACAAATTTGCTATATAAACCAAGAAAAGTTGTCATTGCAATTTCGACGGTAATAAAAAATCCTGCGACAAATTTTCTATATAAACCAAGAAAATTTGTTGTCGCAATTTCGACGACAATAAAAAATCTCGTGATGAATTTGCTATATAGACCACGAAAATTTTCGTCGCAATTGCGACGAATAGTTGGTTTCACTTAGTTTTCCTATATTGTTATATTGGCGACGATATTTCTTTTTTTGTCGCAATTGTGAGAAGTTCCCTATGGTCATTGCTCTTGCGACGTTAATTCAAGTTCGTCAAAATTGCCACGTTCCATGATACGACGTTTGAGAGACTCAAGATTCATCGCAATATCTATGACATAAAGTCGCAAGAGCGTCGAAATAGCCGTCAAAAAATGACCCAAATTTTCTAGTGGGGGTTGCAAGGTTACATAGTCAACAATCCAAGGTAGCAATGCCCATATATCCTCTACACCAAGAGAACTTCTCAGTGCTCACATATTTTTTCAATGAATCTGCAACATTATTCAAAGTGTCCACCTTCATCAACAACGTCTTCTTTTCTTCAACCATGTCTCTCACAAAGTGATATTTAACATCAATATTCTTTGTATTTGAATGATAAGCTAGGTTCTTCACCAGAAAAATTGCACTCTGAATTTCACAATCTATCCCTATAGATTTTTGTACCAAACAAATAACTGAACATAGTATTTGTAAGCATACTGATTCCTTGCTTGCATGAGTGGCTTCCATGTATTCAACTTATGTAGTTGAAAGTGCCACTACAGATTGTGTTTTTCTCATCCAACTGATTTCTCCTCCAAATGGGTTAAACACATACCCGCTTGTATATATTCTATGATCTAGATATCCAGCCGAGTCTACATCCACAAAACCATGTATGTACAACACTCTTTCCAAAATTGGTCTTCCTTGGTAGCACAATCCATAACTAGTATTGCCACACAAATACTTGAAAACTCTCTTTATTGTTGTCCAATGCTCCTTCCCTGGTTTAGACATATACCTTCTCAAAACTCCCACTGCATGTGTAATTTTTGTTCTAGTATAGACCATTGCATACATAATATTTCCAAACACACTTGCATATGGAATACAAGACATGTAATCCTCCTCTTCTTGTGTCTTGGGACACCGATCCACAAACAACTTTACACCTACAAGAATAGGGACTCTGACCGATTTACATTCGTGCATATTAAACCTCTGCAATATGGTCTCGACATATTTTCTTTGATTTAACAAGAATTTCCTATTTTCTTGATCTCTTTTAATTTCCATGCCCAAAATGAAATTTGCAGCACCAAGATCCTTCATGTCAAATTTAGAGGACAACTGGGTTTTCACATCCTGGATAATTTCCTTGTTGTTTCCTATAAGCAACATGCCATCCACATACAAGACCAAATAAATCAAATGATGACCAATTAATTTGAAATACACATAGTGATCCTCTTTTCTTCTTGTGTGTAAATGTGTTGAACCTGCACATAATAAATGTAGCTAGAAAATACTACACACATTTGTAGAGAGAAATTGAGAAAGAAGAAGAATTCTCATTAATAGTTAAGAATAATGAATAATTTACACATGATATACTCTGTATAACTCAATGAATGTGCACTGGAGGAGAACCAATGTGCCATAGTGGTGGTCTAGAGTGATCTTGACACACACCAACAATTACGGGAGTGAACTACCACCTAGTCTAGTCTCTCTGGCAGTTACGGGAGTGAACTGCCACCTAGCTGAGTTAATTAGTCAACTAGTCTTCAGTTAATCGAATGAATAGAGAGTAGTGAGGAGTATATCAAGGAATCAAGGGTAATGCACCAGTCTGGTGATGATCCCAAAGCAAGTTCTCATTAGCATGGTGATGATCCTAATGTTGCATGGTGACAAAACCAATGCAACATCTAAACTCATCTCAACTAGTCAAACTGAAGTGTCAACTGAAAGAGAATATTCTCCAGGTGGAATATTATCCCCTAAAATATAGGAGACTGGTTAATGACTAATTATGTCTAATAAACAAGGAAAAACATTAGGAAAAATAAATCCTACGTGTGTGTGTGTGAAGTAACTCCAACACCCCCCTGAACATCACTATGGCGAAAATAAAGAATGTGTCCTAAAAACGAGGCCATGTTAGGTACCCAAATACAAAAGATACACTAAAATAAAGTGAGGAAAGAGGGAAAACCTCATGGGAAAACCCCCCCATCAAGGTACAATGTATGTAAAAAGAAGAACTATAGTTTATAGGAAACTGTGTCCTTCACTCCAATATGACTTCGCAGAGAATGGAACTTCTGCTCAGTGAAGGTCTTGGTGAAGATGTCTTCCCTCTATTATGTTGAAGGATATAACTGTAGGTTGATTATCCCCTCATGTACTAAGTCCCATATGTAGTGCATGTGGATCTCTATGTGATTCGTCCGCTGCCTCTGAGCTGGATCTCTACAAAAATTCAAAGTGCTCTGGTTGTCACACCAGATGACGATCTGCCAATGAAACTGAATGCCCAACTCAGTGAGAAAATGTTGTAGCCACATATCCTAAATGGTTATGTTAACTACCCCTCTATACTCTGCCTCAACTGAATATAGAGAAAGGGAATCTTTCTTCTTGCTCGACCAACTGATAGGCCCAAAACCAAGACTGAGTGAGTAACTAGATGTGGAATTGTGATCAATGATATCGCTAGCCTATTTAGAATCAGTAAACCCGATGAGATATAATGTAGAGTCTGTTGCATAATGAATCCCAAAGGTGATGGTGACCTACACATATCGAAGGATATGCTTTGTAGCCTTCCAATGTAGCTCATGGGGCTCTTGCATGAACCTGGAAATTGCGCCAACTGCATAGGAGAGGTCTGGTTTGGAGTGTGTGAGATACAACAAGCTCCCCACAAGATGTATGTACAATGTGTTGTCAACCAGTGGAGTCTCCTCAACATCCTCAAGTTTGACTCTTGATAGGAAAGGAGTCGGAGAAGACTTGCATTCTATCATGTGAAATCTCTCAATGAGATCTCGTGCATACTTGGCCAGAGATAGTTTGATTCTTGCTGCATCCTGACTGATCTTGATTCTAAGGAAGAAGTGTAGAGGACCCATGTCCGTCATCAAAAACCTGTCATGTAGAATCCTCTTGACTGAAACAATCATTGAATTTGAGCAACTGGTGATCAACAAATCATCAACATACAGAACTAAAAGTAGAAGTGAATCAATCATCCTGAGCATATAGAAATTTGAGTCTGATGTACACCATACAAAGTTATGTCACAACAGGTAGGAGTCCATCTTGGCATACCATGCCATCAGATCCTGCTTGAGGCCATAAATGGACTTCTTTAGCTGACAGAGCAAAGATGAGTCCTGCATAAATCCCTGGGGCTGCTCCATATAGATCTCCTCAGAGAAATCATCATGAAGAAATGAATTCTTCACGTCCATCTGATGGACTTCCCATCCCTTTTTTGCCGCAATGGAAAGTGCCAATCATATGGATTCCATCTTCTCTACTGGAGAGAAGGTCTCATCATAGTCAATACCATGCACCTACTGAAAGCCTTTGGCAACAAGATTGGCTTTGTATTTGCTAATTTGTCCATCTGTTGCACTCTTGGTCCTATAGACCCATATGAATTTGACAAGATTCCTCCCAGAAGGAAGGGGAACCAGATCCCAAGTCTAGCTCTCAAGGAGGTAGTTGTACTCATCCTGCATGGTGGATTCCCAGAAGGGATTTACAACAACCTCGCCATAAGACTATGGATATGAAGACTAAACTAAGAAAAGATGCCTGGAGTGCAATGGTTCAATAGCAGTGAGTGCAATATGAGGCTCCTTTAAATCAGATCGAGTCCTCCTAGTATTAGATGGATCACCAACGAGATCCCCTTCATCCTGAAGAGTAGTTTGTGCCCACTTGGGCCTCTTCTCTGGCTCTACAACTACATATGGATGCTCTGACTCTCCATTTGACTATACTGACTCTAAACCTAAATCATCTGAGTCCTCTGAATCAGAGATATCATCTGAATAAGAGTCGACATGTGTATTCTCATAATCTCAGATAGGTGGAAGAATGAAGGTGTCTGCATGCGGCTGTTGAGGTACATGCCAGACACGTTCCTCGAATTGGAAACTACACTCAATGATGATCCAATCCGAGGAAATATCAATAAGCCTATATCCCTTCACAACATCAAGGTATCCAACAAAAATACACTCAGTGCTCTGTGGATCAAGTGCCTTCCTCTTTTCAGAGGGAATCTGGGCCCATGCACGTGAATCAAAAATGAGAAAGTGGGTCACTTCTAGTTTGAGGCTGCTCCAAGCATCATAGGGGGTCTTATCCTTGATAGATCTATGGGGATATATTTTTTGGATGTATGATGCACAATTAAGTTCTTCGGCCCATAGTCTCTATGGTAGTGACTTTGCATGCAACATGCAAGATACCATCTCATTTAGAGATCAATTTTTCCGCTCAACAACTCTGTTTTCTATGGAGTATTGGGAACTGTGTGCTGCAAATGAATCCATACCTCATGGAAAATATCATGGATATCATGATTTACATACTCTCCCTCGTTATCATTTCAGAGGACTTTGATCTTCTTTCTAGACTATGTCGCAACCAGAGCTTTGAAATCTTTGAGGTGTTAAAATACCTCTGATTTTTGCCCGAGAAAGTAGATACATGTAAAAAATGAAAAATCATCAACAAAAATGAGAACACACCTAGCTTTGTTTTTGGATGCATAAAAGGACCCACAAGGTCATTGCGGATCATATCTAAAGGTGCCTAAGATCTTTGAGACTTTCCTTTGTCGAATTTCTCTTGAGTGTGTTTTTCGAGAACACATCCCTCACATACTCCCTTGGAGAAATGGATGTTTGGTAGACCACAAAATAATATTTGCTTGATAATTTGTTTCATGTATCTGCAATTCAAATGTCCAAACCTTTCGTGCCATATCCTACTACTTTCAACAACATGAGTAAGTAGTAAAGAAGAATTAGGTTCAATGAATTCAAAAAAAGTATACAATCTAGACCGATGATTTACCTCACCGGTAGCAACCCTGGAGTTGGTTTGCATGTCATAGATGTCCACATAATTTGGTGTGAATATGAACTTATTTATAGTGCCGAAATTTTTCATCTGATACCTGGAGAAAAGGTTGACAGAAAGTTTGGGAACATGCAACACATTCTCAAATCTTTTGTAGGTGAGTTCAATCGTTCCTTTTTAGGTGACTTCGATAGAAGAGTTGTCCCCCATCAGAATAGGAGGACCTTTTCATGCATCCAATTAATAATATACTTCTTTTGAGGCAGCCATGTGATGTGATTCTCTTGAATCTATGATCCAAGCATCGAGAGAGGAGTTGATTAAAATCAAGGCATGGCTATAATTGCCTTTCTTGGGATTCAGATCTTCTGGCTTCTTCTTCTTGGTACCCTCGAGGATGCGATCTACAAGGTTGTTTTTATAAAGTATTTGAGACATTAGATCTTTTTTTTTTTGCATGCATGCAGATTCTGGATGGAATCATTTGTGACAATACGTGCATTTCTCCCCTTTTCTTCATTTTTCCCCTTTGGATCCAGAGGCATCGATGAAGGGTTTTGTGTACCCTTCCTTCTTAGGATGCGCATGAGCTTTCCTTTTGTATTTATATTTATATTTATGATATTTATGGATGCCATATTTCACAATAAGTGCATGTGCCTTTGGGGCTTTGATTTTTCCCATGTTGATGAGCTTGGTTTTCTCTTGTGTCAGGGATTTGATAAATTCCTCAAGAGAAGGAATCTTCAAGGTGGCTCCAAAGAAGAATTTGACTGAATGGAATGTGGACATGAACACAGAGAATTCAGGACCAATTTTGGAGAGAATGGTGAAAACCATTTGTTTCTCCTCCTTAGATTTATCAACCCCACAAGCTTTGAGTTGCAACAGTAAATCCTTGAATTTTGTAAAGAAATATTGGATATTGTCAAATATTTTTGGATCCGATGTGAGAAATTCCACCTCCAGCATGTGTCCCCTCATCTCATCCTATTTTCCAATGATCCTATCCAAGGTGGTCTAGGCTTCATTGGGAGTCTTACAGGAAGATATGTGAAAAAGGAGATCGAGAGAAATAAGACTGCAAATCGTTTTGAGTGCTTCATCCATCTGATTTAAGTACTTATATTTTTATATGGTTGATGTTAGTTCTGTATCTATATTCAAGGTTAACCTATACAATCCTATGGTTCAAAGATGAATCATTATTCTCTCCTTCCATGCAAAGTAGTTGTAATGTGTAAGAATGAATTCTTTTTGGAAATCCATCTTTTCGTTGTCTTTATTCTTTTTTAACGGAAAAAAAAAATTGGTGTAGATTTTTCTTAGTAGTCTATCAACTTTGATACCATGTAAATGTGTTGAGCCTGCATAGAATAGATCTAGATAGAAAATACTACACACATTTTCAGATATAAATTGAGAAAGAAGATGAATTCTCATTAACCGTTAATAATAATGAATAATTTACACATGATATACTTTGTATAACTCAATGAATGCGCACTGGAGGAGAACTAATGCGCCATAGTGGTGGTATATAGTGATATGGACACACACCAATAGTTGGGAGTGAATTTCCACCTAGTCTAGTCTCTTAGGCAGTTACGGTAGTGAACTTCCACCTAGCTGAGTTAACTAGTCAACTAGTTTTCAGTTAACTGACTGAACAATGAGTAGTGGGGAGTATATCAAGAAATAAAGGGTAATGTGTCATTCTAGTGATGATCCCAAGGAAAGTGTGCATTAGCATGGTGATGATCCCAATGTTGCATGGTGACAAAACCAATGCAATATCTAAACTAAACTCAACTAGTCAAACTGAAGTGTCAACTGAAAGAGAATATTCTCCAGGTGAAATATTCTCTCCTAAAATATAGGAGACTAGATAATGAATAATTATGACCAATAAACAAGGAAAAACCTTAGGAGAAATAAATCCTAGGTGTGTGTGAAGTAACTCCAACATTGTGAAGCCAAGTCCCAACGTACAAGTATCTAATGTTTGATACCACATCCTTGGTGATTGTTATAAACCATAGAGATACTTTTTCAGCTTTCATACCTACTCCTTCTTTCCCTTCACAACAAATCCTTCTAGTTGCTTCATGTATATTTCTTGTTCTAGATCCCCATGTAGGAATTTTTTCTTCACATCCATATGTTCTACTTCAAAATCAAACACAACAACAAATAACATAAATACAAGAGATCTTAACTTGGCATCAGGAGAAAAAATCTCACCAAAATCAATTCCCTCAACCTGGGAATAACCCTTTTCTACTAATCGAGCTTTGTGTTTCTCCACTTTTCCTTATGCATTCATATTATTTTTAAATACCCATTTTATTCCAATGGGATTTCTTCCAGTTGGAAACTCCACTAGATATCAAGCCTCATTCTTATCCAAGGATTCCATTTCTTCAACCATGATCTTTTTCCAAAGTTTTCCATCCTATGAATCCACTGCCTCCCTAACAGTTCTAGGATCATCATTAGTAATAGACAAAGAAAAAATTGAATGAAAATTAGGTGGATTATACCTTTCCGATAGCCTTTTTTCTCAAACCGATCTCCTCAATACTGGAGTATGAGGATCTTCTTCTTATGATTCCTGTTCTTCTGGAGAGTTTGATTCATCATCCTTTAACTCAAACTCTTTCTTATCTAGTTCTTCCTTACTTGGTAGGACTTCATGTTTGAAAACATATTTGATTTCTCTAAATACCACATCTTGGATATACACAACCTTCTTAGTTTTGGGGTTCCAAAGCTTATAACCTTTGAGACCATTTTTATACCCAATAAAGATACATTTTTCAGACTTCTTATCTATCTTACTCATGTTTTACTTTGGAAAATGAACATTGGCCTCGCAACTAAATACCTTGAGATGTGTGAGAGAGAGTTTCTTACCAGTCCATACCTCGTGTGGAGTCTTGTAATCTAGTGACGATGAGGGTGATATATTGACCAGGTAACGTGCAATACCCACTTCCTCTACCCATAATTCTTTCCCTAACTCAACACCATTGAGCATGCACCTTGATTTTTCCATCAACATCTTGTTCATCCTTTCTGCAAATCCATTTAGATGAGGTGTATAAGGAGTAGTATTCTACCTTTATATACCACATTTCTTAAATAATTATTCAAATTCATTCTCACAGAACTCTCCACCATTATCCATCCACAACAACTTAATTATTTTCTCTGTTTGATTCTCAACGAGATCCTTAAACTCTTTAAAATTATCAAATACTTCATATTTCTTCCTGAGGAAATATATCGAAGTATTCCTTGAGTAGAAACATGATTTTGCCTCGAACCATCCAACAGGTTTCTTTTTCAAATATTGTTCTTACCCCTGCATCGTCCATTTTTCTTACAAAAATCAAATTTATGGCCAATCCTGGGATGTGTAGAACACCAGGAAGTGTTATAATCCTTCCATTGATGAGCCTCAACTTGACTCTTCCTCGTCCTATGATCTTGGCTGTCGAGTCATCACCTAAGAAAAAATTACCTCCATCATATCTTTCGTATTCACAGAACCACTCCCTATAAGGAGTCATATGAAAGGATGCAATTGAGTCAACCATCCATGCCTCATTATTTGCATGTGTTCTTGAAGAATCCAACTACACATCCCCTCCTTCTTCCTTGGAGGTATTTTATTATGTAGAGGGAGTGCCTTCAGATCCCTTCACTTTCTCAACATTCTTGGATCTACATTGCTTCTTGAAGTGCCCATCTTTTCCACATATCCAACATACTTTTACAAAATTTCTTAGAGATTTAGATATATACTTATATTTAGATCTCCCACTTGAGGACTTAGATATATTTATTTCCTAGGAGCATCCTCTTGCAAATAATGCATCTATGCTATGTTCTTCCATTTTATTTTGTCTCATCTACTCTAACAATAAGGGTGAGACTACATAATAAAAAATCAAGGTAGTTGTATTACTACCTATGGCCACAACCAGACTAAAAATTATCCCCATGAAAAATTTATTTACTAGGGAATTAGAATAATACAAGTTCTTCCACATGAAAAATTTATTTACTAGGGTATTAGAATGATACAAGTTCCCCAAATTATCCCGATAACTCCTTGGATGTAGCTTCCCCTAACACATTCGGTAATATTGAATCTAAGAGACACAATCTGATTGTGCTCGTCACCTTCCGATCCAATGTTTTCTTGTCATTTGTTGACGTTCTTGTAGGTGCAGTACTTGGATCCACCACGATCCACTGATCTGTATCTACCAACAAATATTCCATCTTGATCTTCCACAACTCAAAACTTTTCCCATTAAGTTTATTGATATCTATTTTTGAACTGCTTGCCATTTCTTTTCACTTGAAGAATCAATACCACATGTCTCTCAATGTAACAAGGATTATCACAGTCCCGAGCCTAACAACAAAAGCATCCCCCCGAATCCAATAATTTCTATGATACCAAATGTATATTTTAACCTTGTACAATTATTTACTGCAAACATATTTTCAATAAAAGAACATAAAATATACAATGAAAAATACACACATTACATAGATATTTTTCCCCTGGAAACCCAAATCGGGAAAACCAACATTTTTTATATTCATTCACCAACTACATTATTTACAATACAATATACATATAATATCCCATAGCATCAAAACCCTAATCCAATAACCCAGATTAGTCAACAAACCTAATTCTTTAACCGGAAATAGAAAACCATTGGTAAAAACCATGTGCTGAAAAACCGCAAAAAATGGACACAAAAAACAACCAAATTTTTTTTGGGGGGGCATTGTCCCTAAACCCAACATTCTCCCACTTGTTTTTTTCTTTGCATATAGGGGTTTACAAAGTTACATAGTCAACAATCCAGGCCAACAATGCCCATAGATCCTCTACACCAAGAGAACTCCATAGTGCTCACATATTTTGTTAATGAATCTACAACATTCTTCAAAGTGTCCACATTCATCAAAAACACCTTCTTTTCTTCAACCATGTCTCTCACAAAGTGATATTGAACATCAATATGCTTTGTCTTTGAATGATAAGCTTGGTTCTTCACCAGAAAAATTGCAAATAATATAACACATACCCAACAAATATAAGTCCTTTTTGCCTCATCAAATGTTGGGAAGGGGAGATATGTTGTGGAAACACAATATTATTTGTTAGGAAGTTATTTCTTTTTTTGACTCTTGATAAGTTAGATAAGGGTAGACATGTTCTCTACTTGAGAATCACGCATGCTACTTACGAACAACAAATTGCTACAACCTCTTTCAAGAGATCGTTCTCTTGCAAAGTTGACAAAAAAATTGTCATTATAGTCAATGGGATATAGGACGATGAAATTTAAATCTAGGCTATAATCCCAACGATGAGTCCTTCTTTTATTATCTATAACACTTAATGTTAATAAAAAATTATCAAACTATCCATAATATAAACCATGTTTAGGTAACCTATGGTACAAATTATAAGAACCTATAACCCGCTTTAGATAAAACATTAATGAAAGTATATGTATGGGTTATGTCAGATCTATACCTTAATACATGTTTTTCTATCTGACAGGATGATCCAATTTGTGTTGTTGTAAAAAAGGATAAAAAGATGTTGGTTACAGTCTTGTGGGTTGTGGATGCCTTATACATGGGGATGTTTGTAGATGCTACAAAGGTATGCATGTTTTAGATTTTTTTGAAACTCTTAGTATTTTGCAAGGAATTAATTGTGTTCTGATGACAAGATATTCATACATGCATGTTCTAATAATAAACTTAGTGTCTTACCATAATTGAAAACAATGCATGATTTACTGCACTAGCATTTAAAAACTTGTTTCTCAATTCATCCACCTTATGATATCTAAGAAGGCTTGGTATAATTTTCCATTTATTATATATATATCCTTGTGAAAATTGTTAATTCATTGAGGCCTATTTTTTAAATTCAACTCTTTAGTTACAAAACACCATTATCTAATATCTTGTTTGATTCGTTGCTAGTGCAATGCAGGTACTATCTTGAAAAATAGGCCTAATTCAATTTTTTTCCCTTTATCAAGGACGAAAAAGGGTGATTTGGTACAAGTGCAAATCTTTTCCAAAACATAGGATGCACACAAGCTAACATATGCAATTATTTCGAGCATCTCAAACCAAAACAAGCACAATATATGATCTAACATGCTTCTATTCCACTATTATATTATATATGATATTCTAACCAAAGTTATCATAATTGGAATGATCAGAATTGGAATTCTCAAAATCATGATCCCAACCAAAACTAGTTCCAAAATTGCATTATAAAATTGGTCACTAAAAAATACATAAAATATTCAAATTTTAATTAAAAATTATATTAATTTGCATAATTGTCCAATAACTAGATGCCAAATATGATCATGTATATATCATCTAAGGGCAATTATATGACCATTTGATGGAAAAATAATTATTAAAATGATTAAATATACTACAAATGGATGGAAATCAGTTAATACAAATGACTAAATATACTAGCAATGGATGTAAATCCGTGAATAAAAATGACCAAATATACTACCAATATTTGACAATTAATTATTACAATGACTTAATAAATGGCTACCATGTCTAAATAAGTGACCAGTTAACAACAATCAATGAATAAATAAACGACTAACCATACAACCAAATTGATCAATCAAAACAACCAATAAATGACTAAAATTGGTTTAGTCATAAATTTTGTCACATTATAAATTACCGACAATAAACTATTAATGGTCACGTGACCAAACTTAGTCATTTATATGTAGTTTGTAGTATTTGTTTTAGTCATTTATTGTTGTTTTTATACTAGTGTTGTATACACACGAGCTTTAAAATAAATAGAAGGAGAGAAAAGAGGAGGAAAAGTCCTCGACAGAGGAGTCCAAATATTCACCAAAAAATTTGAATTAGGTTGTTAAATTCACTAGGAATCAGAAGAAAGGATTCCAATATGCTTATGGAACATAATGTGCATAGTATTTATGGTTTTCATAAATTATTTAGTCTAACAAATCTTGTTTCCTGCACATTTTGCGGACTTAACATAAACTTGATAAATACAAGATCAACACATAGATCAAAAGCATGGAAGATGCACAAAGAACCTACAACCATGAAGATGAGTTCAGAAGGATGTATGGAAATATAAGTGATGAGGGTACAGATCCAAATGGACATGGAGAAGGAAAGGAAGAAAGCATGAATTTGGTGAAGACAATATTTTTTTTTCAAAAGGACATCCAAAGTTATAAAGTTGATAATGATAGGCCTATGAAATTCAAGGAGGAACAAGATGGATTCAACATCAAGTTTCTATAGAGCTTGGACATAATTTAGAAAAACATGTATAAGGAGACTGAGTCAAGAAAATCAAGGAGACATAGGTCTCATGATGAGAGAAGAAAAACAAGAAGTGTTGACAGGAATTACCAGGAATTACCATCAGTCTTTAAGACACTCAGCTGGGAGAGAATGCAGTAGTTCAAGCCCATATGCTGTCAGGAAGCATAAGAGGAGGTTTAGGGTGGATGATATACAAGGAGAAATGAATAATATTAAGCCTCCTACTTTTGATGGTGATCACAAGATGGATGAGGATGCAGACACCTGACTACCAGGAATGAGAAAGTACTTTCAATTACATAATTACTCTCCATAGGAATAAGGGAGAATTTCCATCTACCAACTCAAGGGAAAAGCATCAATGTGGTGGGACCAGTTTGTGCAAGTGCAACACATTGATTAGAGAAAGGTTACTTTGAGGGAGGTCAAGAGGTATTTTCAAAATAAATACTTAACCAAAGGTTACTATGATAGGAAAATGAGGGATTTATTTGAACTCAATCTTGGAAGTATGACCATAGATGAGTATGAGAGGCAATTTTTAGAGCTACTGAAGGATTTTTATTTCATCAAGGATGGACATGTTAATATTTATAGGTACTAGAGTGGGTCGCCATCATTTATCAGTGATAAGATACAATATGATGATCCCAATACATTGGAGGAAAATATAAGGAAATCCAAGTGTCTCTATGATAAACATAGAGGAAGACCCACTTACCAAAAGGCTTGGCAAGAAAAGAAGAAAGGAAAGATGGAGAAAAGGAAGAAGGGGACCGAGCCACCATTCTTCAGAAATAATTTTCAATGATAACCAACTCCCAAGGAGCCTAGAATGATAGAGGAAATGGGGAAAATACCAAGTAAACTGTAAGTTTTAAACCTGTGAAGTAAATCAATGCACATATATTCTTAAGCAAAACATAAAATAATCAATGGCTCATACACATAGTACATAGAGATTTACACCGGAAACCCTTAATCGGGAGAAAACCATAAACTCTTCATTGTATTAATTTCACCATCCACCATAAAATATATACAATATTTTAGGTATTTTGTATCTACCAAAACTCTAATCCCTTAATCCGGGAGTAATTTAGAAAACTGCTAAAAATAGAAAAATCCACTAAAAATAGCAAAAACCGCCCAAAAATAAATTTTGGGGTGCTTCCTCGAAGCCGAACGCTGCGCGTAACTAGGGGGGCCATACCTTCCCCATTGGGACCCCCTAGGAAGCGCCCAATGCACATGACACAAAGAGCGAAGGGAGTTGGGATCGTTAGACACGGTTGTCGAATTTGACACGCCCACACACACACATGCAAAGAGTATAACACATACCCAACATTCTCCCACTTGTTGTTTTCTTTGCATCCTGGGGTCCACATGATTTTATAGTCAACAATCCAGGGAATCAATGCCCATTGTTACTCTACACCGAGAGAACTTTTCTGTGCTCACAAACTTTGTCAATGAGTCTACAACATTCTTCAAAGTTTTAACCTTTTCTAGCAACACCTTCTTTTCTTCAACCATGTCTCTCACAAATTTATATTGAACATCCATATGCTTTGTCTTCAAATGACAAGATGGGTTCTTTGCCAAGAATATTTCACTCTGATTGTCACAATCTAATCTCATTGTTTGTTGTACCAACCCAATACCTGAACACAATCTATGTAACCATACTGCCTCCTTGCTTCCATGAGTGGCTGCTATGTATTCAACTTCTGTAGTTGAGAGTGCCAGTACAACCTGTCTTTTTCTCATCCAACTGATTGCTCGTCCAAATAGGTTAAACCCATACCCACTTGTAGATCTTCTGTGATCCAAATCTCCAGCCTAGTCTGCATAAAAAAATCCATGTATGTCCACCACTCTGTCCGATCTTGGTCTTCCTTGGTAGCACAATCCATAGTTGGTAGTTCCATGCAAATACCTAAAGACCCTCTTTACTGCTATCTAATGCTCCTTCCCTAGTTTTGACATATACTTTCTCAAAACTCCCACTGCATGTGCAATGTTCAGTATAGTACATACCATTGCATACATCAAAATGTTAACTACACCGGCATACAGAAAATGGGACATGTCCTCTTCTTCTTCATGTGTCTTGGGACACTGATCTACAAATAACTTTACACCTATAGGAATAGGAACCTTGACCGGTTTACTTACATTCATATTAAACCTATGCAGTATCGTCTCAACATATTTTCTCTGATTAAACCATAGTTTCTTGTTTCCACGATCTCTTTTAATCCCCATTCCCAGAATGAAGTTAGAAGAACCGAGATCCTTCATGTCAAATTTGGATAATAGATGTGATTTTACCTCCTTGATAACATCCATGTTATTTCCTATCAACAACATGTCATCAACATACAACACTACATAAATGAATTGATTACCAACCTGATTGGAATATACACAGTGATCAACCCTGCTTCTCACAAATCCCAATCCAAGGATGTATGTGTCAAACTTTTGGTACCACATCCTAGGTGATTGCTCTAGACCATATAGTGACTTCTTTATCTTACATACCAACTCTTTCTTTCCCTTCACTACAAATTCTTCTGGCTGCTTCATGTAGATTTCTTCTTCCATATCCCCATGTAGGAATGTTGTCTTCACATCCATCTGTTCCACTTCAATATCAAAAGCATCAGCAATAGATAAAAGAAATCTAATAGAAGTTAACTTGGCAACAAGAGAAAAAATCTCACCAAAGTCAATTGCCTCTACCCGGTAATAACCTTTTTCTACTAACCGAGCTTTGTATTTCTCCACTTTTCCTTCTGCATTAAAATTCTTCTTAAACAACCATTTTCTACCAACAAATTTTCTTCCAGTTGGAAACTCAACTTTATCCCATGCCGCATTCTTATCCAAGGCATCCATTTCTTCAACCATGACCTTCTTCCATAGTTTACTGTCCTCTGAATTCACTGCTTCCCTGACAGTTCTGGGATCATCATCAGTAATCTGGTTTCCTTATTTCCCCCACTGATCTCCTCAATACTGGGTATGAGGTTCTTCTTCCACTTCATCTTCTTAAGATGATTCAGATTATGCATCATCCAACTCAAACTTTATTTTCTTGGGTTCTTCTTGCCTTGGTAGGAATTCCTGTTTGGAAACATCTTTTACCTCTCTAAACACAACATCTCGACTATAAACAATCTTCTTATTTTCTGGGTTCCAATGCTTGTAACCTTTTAGACCATCTTTATAACCAATAAAGATACACTTTTCATCCTTTTTATCTAGCTTACTCCTATTTTACTTTGGAACATGCACATAAGCATCACAACCAAACACTCTAAGATGTTCAAGAGAGGGTTTCTTTCCAGTCCATACCTCGTGT
Source organism: Picea engelmannii (assembly GCA_009831015.1). Taxonomy (NCBI): domain Eukaryota; kingdom Viridiplantae; phylum Streptophyta; class Pinopsida; order Pinales; family Pinaceae; genus Picea; species Picea engelmannii. The sequence continues at coordinate 3,523,164 of ML776697.1, forward strand.
GGATTTTTATCATCCAACGCTGATGAGGGTGATTGATTGACTAGGTAACATGCTATACCCACTACCTCT
>ML776697.1:3543821-3554386 GCA_009831015.1 Picea engelmannii
TTTTACAATAGATGAGAATGCCAAAAGTCATAGACATCCAAAAACCTAACCCTAGGAGATGAAGCGCCAAAAGTCATGTGGGCCCCGTTTGGGTAAGTTAGTACATCAACTTCCTGGGGTCGTAACTTTTGCATACGATCTCCTTTTTAGGTGTGTGATAGCTCGTTGGAAAGGTATCGTCGAGGAGATTCATTTTGGGGGATAAATTATTCCTTCAGATATCATTGAGAACCTAGATCTCAAAAAACCTTCATTTAGGCCCTCAAAATGGCCCCGGAAGTTAAAACCTGCTAAAAATAGTAAATTGCCAAAATTGCTAGAAAACTGTTTTGAGCCAGTCGAAAAAGGTGGGTGGCCACCGATATCCACCTGGATCAGTAGCCCCAAGCTAGGGGTGAACCATGTATATACTGTGTTATGGCTTCTTTGTGCATTTTGATTATTAATTTGTGCCTTTGATGTGATTTATGATTAGTGTTGTTATCCTTATGTATGTTAGAAGCATCTGATATAATAGCTTAGTGCTCAGTAATGTGAATAAATGCCAGATCTGATCTATTTCTTTATGATAAGTGCTTAAATGTGTTGAATCTTGTTGAATACTGTGTTGCGCTATAATTAGGGTTTATATGTGTTGTAGACAAAGGTTAAGTACTAATGAATGACAACTGTTAAGTTATTTTTTAGAGTATTGTAATCACAGATCTGTGTCCTAGCTAAGGTTGCATACATTGGAGTCCTACAACCACCCCTGCCTCTACCTGGAGTGAGACTTCATCTGCTTCGCAGGTGTTGCCGAAAGGGTCGGTAGTTAGGGTTTTGTTGGTGCGTTGTTGAAGTGTTGAACCCTGGGTCTACCCCTGTGCCAACAATTGGTTCCATTGTCGAGACCTGAAACTATGCTTGTTGGGAACTGAGGAAAAGAAAGAAATCTCTGTGCATAGATCTGTTTCTTTAGTGTGCAGTATTCTACTTGACTGTGAAGCTCTATGCTAAGAAAGGAGGCAGATCTGAAGAAAAGAGGTAAGATCAGTGAATTTTTTTTATTAAAGAGCTAAGATCTTAAATCTTTGTGCTTTGATAAAGGTAAGATAAGTGGAAATTTTTGTTTCGAAATTATTGATCTAGGTATGTTTGATAAATTTTGTCTTAGTCTGAAAATTAGGGCACAGTTAGAAGAAAGAAGATTTGATATGAATAGATCTGATAGAAATAATGAAAGATATGTTATTCCTATGCATAGAAAGAATGTTTGGACTAACAAATGGATGCAGGATCCTAGGAAGAATTTTCTATAGGTTAGTTACCATGATCCTAGTGTGCAGTACCAAAAAGGTTGGGGATCATTTAAGAGAAAGAGAGGGTTAACCCTTTGTTACAGTTGTATAAGACCATGCCATCTTGCCAAGGATTTCCCTGATAGACGACCTAGTCATCTTGGTTATAAAGCTATGGACCATGACATTATGGATTTCCCTAGAATGATTGCTAAGGTTGAAAGAATGAATATGAGACAAGAAATCCCTAAGAAAGACCAAGAAACTGAGACCATGGCAGAACCCCAGAAAGAATCAGAGATTGTATTACTACAAATGAAAGAAACCCTGAATGACCACAAAGATATCAACTTATCAGAGATCTTCAAAGAGAAAGAGTTCATCGAAACAAGAATAGAAGACTTCGACATATACTCTGTTATGAATGATGAAACACAAGTGAATGTCAAGACAGAAAGAACTTGGGAAATTTTAGGAAAGCCTGCTAAGAGACTTCATGGCTAAGAGAATAACACACTTACGGGAAGTACAAGAAAATCAGTCGAAGCTACTGAGGACCAGAAATATGGCTTTCAAAGTTGAAAGAACATAAGAAGACTTGAAACACTTGTCTGCACAAGAGAGTAGAGCGCCTACCCTAGACAGAGAAGAAGTATTTTCCTTGAAACCTACAAAATACCATCAATAGTATGAAGTTACTATGCCAAGAGGAGATAAGAATCAGAATGGGAAGAGGAACCCAGTAACACAGATCACAAGGAAGAAGGCTAGAAAGCTAAGAAAGAAGAAATCAAAGTTGGAGAAATTACAAAAAGTTCCAGAGAAGACTTCGCAGAAGGAAGGTCTCCAGAATTCAAACTTCGTCGAAATATTAGAGAAAATCAGATTGGCACTTTACCATGGTAGAGTGATATGACTGTTGGAGGCATTATAACCATTATGTTGATGTTCTCGAACAGTTAGAACAGAATTTATGATCAGAAACCTTGCCATCGGACCGTTGGGACCGCGCCATAATGAAAAAAACTACATTGATGAAGGCTTCTTATCCGTTGGAAGGATCCGTTACATTGTTTTCTACTTATCCCATCGACTGTTGCACCGAGCAAACTTTCGCGAATTGTATCCGAGCCCACAAGAGAACTCATTGTTACTGTGTTGTGCTTATCGAAACCTTTCCATCCATTTTATTGCATTTAGAAATTGTTCATCAACCTAAGATATCCAATCTTGAGTGTGCATGTCGAACGAGCTCACCACTATGGAAAAGTCAGAAGAGGAAATTTTAATCGATCTAATGGTAGAGAGAGTGATGTCCACTGGAGTTCAAGCTTCATCGACATGAGGAGTGCAAGCCTCCCCATCGATTTCTCACGGATCCGGACCATCCTAAGTTGCAGATGAGAAAATAACTAAGCATCGAGATGACTTGGAAAACACAAAGTTAATCCATTCCATCATGCCCGACTACATCCCACCTCTGGTCGACACGGTGAATCGTGACAGTGTCCCCAGGGACTTTGAATACACCTTGGTTACTGCGTACCTCCCGAAGGGGATACACATAGGCAAGCCTCAGCTGGATAAGATAATGACACTAAACATCAGTGACTTTAACCTAGGGGATCGCAATAAATTCAACATGCTTTCTCCTCATAGGTATTTGACTAGGAAGAAGGGGAAGAAATCAAGGATAATCCCCAAACCATGGACTATGGACCTCGCACAGTCCACCATCCTGAATGTAATGAAAATACCCCATTTTGGAATGCACTAGGAGGTTAATGCGTGCGTTAAGATCCTTCTGTCGATCTTCCATGGTGGTTATTTATGGATAGAAAGGTGCATCACCGTCAATCCGGAACTAATCCATTGGATCACCAGATTGAGAATGTAGGGACCAAAGCTGCAAGAATTCTACCTAGGGAAGGTTGTAGATCACGCCCTGGCCTAGAATATTAAAGATACATACGAAAATGTGGAGAAGGGGAAGTGAGGCTACAAGGTAGCCTCCATCCAAAATGGCGTAGTGCACCTTTCTTTCCATTTGATTGCTGGTAATATAGTCCGGAAGAATAGACCCACGCAGGTCACAGGGTTTGTTGTTGAAATCGTAGGGAAATGCGTGGAGGGGCTACAAATGAATTGGGAAAAGTACTTAGTGAACCAGTTGTAGAAAGACTTTCGCGAAGCCCAGGATCAGGGATATGAGTTCCATTTTAGTTGGTTGTTGATCCTTATCACATTCATAGCTTGGGAGATGCTGGAAGGTGTGACCTTCCCTGAACTAGAACTATATAAACCCGCAGTCGCAAAGTTCACTTCGCTATGGTATTCAAGCGATATGGGAAAATAATGGCAATCAAATGCGATGTTCCACACCTAATACCTATAGTTAAATAGGGCTATTGAGGTTGTACCTCATATAACGTCGAACACCCTGCACAGGTTCAGTACATTTTTTATGTTCCATGCAAACATACATTTTATCTACATCACTGCACGTGGAGACGAACACAAAGAAGTACTACAGAGTTATTACAAACTCACAGAAGAGGACTTAGAAGAAATAACTAAGTAGTGGCCTGTAGAGATCCTTATCCATGTTGACCCTGCAGAGTTTTTCGATCCTGAACTAATAAGAATCCTGATGATCACTCGTGAAGGGCATGGTACACCTGGAACTAGCAGAAGGAAGAAGACAGAAAAAGTCCAGTAGCTAAGAAGTGCATCAGAAGAAACTTCTTCAAACTCACCTGGAGGAGGAGGTGATGATGAAGTAGATAAAGAAAAGAAAAATGGAAAATAAGATCAGCAGAAGCAAGGCAAAGTAACACCACCACAGAATCCCCCTGAAGACGCAGATCCATCTCACAAAAGAAAGGTTTCTCCCACGAAACCCACATCGCAAAAGAATTCAAAATATAGTAAGACCAAGTTGCAGACTACACTCACACTCGATGACTTCAACTTCATCATCGTGGTATTCTCAGATGCCTCATAAGATCTTTTGTAGAGAAATGAAGCTAAGTAGGAGACCATGTATGAAAAAATTGAAGCAGAACTACAAGGGGTATAGCAGGCCCTTCACTCTAGCCACGCAGTGTCCACTTCTCCACCTTTATCAGAAGAAACAGAGTTGGGATATGAGCCTACCCAACTCTGCAGACTAGTCGATGAGACTGAAGCCCACCTTTGTCGTGCATAGGAAGAAACAGAATAGGCCACAGTGGCCCTGAAGAAAGCACAAGAGGAAGTAATAGAGAAACGTAGGGTTGCATAGCAGGAGAAGGTTTCCCTCTAAGAAAAGTTTAAAGAGGAAAAGGCACATATCCAACAAGATAAAGAACAACTTCTCATGGAGCAGGTTGGAGTAAAAGAATCAGTCAGCAGAGCACTTCACTCTCTGAAGGGATTAGAGAAAAAGGAGGAAGACCCAGTGGAGCATCAAGTAGCATAGCTTGTTGAAGCCATCCAGTAGCTTCAACAGAGAATAGAATATCTAGAGCTACAAACACTACCAATTACTCCGCAGGATGTGCGAGATCAAAGAGAAGCAACTCCCCAGAGCACAGTTGAGAGGATTAGAGCATTAGCTTTAGAATGTCAACATCTTAGTAGTATAAGTGTGCAGAATTATGAGTGACTTACTAAAGACCTTGAATTGAAGACACTAGAGTCACAACTCCAGGAGGCCAGCAACAAGCAACAATAGTACAAGCACAACTGAAGCTCCTGTCAGTAGTTGAAATAATGAAAATATCTCAGGAACAATGCACTTCTCAACAACAGGTCCATACCATACATAAAAAAGTCATGAAAGTGACTCAGAGGCTCCATCCAGTCCAGGATGTAGTTTTCTAACTGTTTGAGGTGATTGAAGGACGAGGAGCAGAGATGGAACAAGTAGCCACTTCAGTTGAACAATTCTTAGAGGGACCTATGAACAAGGAAGTTCTTTAGGAGTTCACCGAGCAGGAGGCCTTGGCGCAGTAGTAGGTCGAAGTAGCTCGATCCAGACTCGATGCTTTTGAAGTAGAGATACCCATATCAAAGTGACTTGGGATGATTCACAGGTGAGTTTTGGGGGCCTATTGGCCCTTGACCAAGTCTTGGAGATCCTTGGTCAGGTTTGACCTATTTTGGGACTTCGACAAACTATCGAAGGTAGAGCACAAGTCGAAGAAGATATTGCGGAATCTCGGCCCCGTTTTAGGGATTTTTTGGTTTTGGGCTTATGTAACAGGTATAGGGATGTCGACCCATGGGTTTACCCATGTTTAGGCCCATTTTGTAATGTATAAATAGATGTATAGGCGATGTAAGAGGAGACAAGATGGGCATCTGTGTGATGATGTCCTAATTCTAAGTGATAGTTGTAAATGCTTTGTGCATACTGTGTGAGACTTGCAAGGCTAAGTGAAAGTGACCGTAAGAGATTGTGAAAAGGCCTTGTGTTGTAACCTAGCTTGGGTAAGGAGGATATGGAAAGGTGCATATAGATCTCATGTCCTATGCGGAGTAGGACCTTATGGATATGTGCATGTATATGATTGACAAGATATAATAAAGAAGATGAAGAGTTGGTGGACGTAGCCCCAGGCTAGGGGTGAACCACATATATGTCGTGTTATGGTTGCTTTGTGCATTTTAATTATTTCTTTATGCCTTTGATGTGAATTATCCTTAGTTTTGTTATCCTTATGAATGTTAGAATCATCTGGTATAATATCTTAGTGCTCATTAATGGGAATGAATGTCAGATCTGATATGTTTCTTTATGCTAAGTGCTTAAATGTGTTGAATCTTGTTGAATACTACGATGCATTGTAATTAGGATTTATCTGCGTTGTAGACAAAGGTTAAGTACTAATGAATGACATCTTCTAAGTTTTTTGTTAGAGTATTGTAATCACAGATCTGTGTCCCAACTAAGGTTGCAAACACTGGAGTCTTGCAACCACCCCTACCTCTACCTCGGGTGAGACTTCATTTGCTTCGTAGGTGTTGCCAAAAGGGTAGGTAGTTAGGGTTTTGTTGGTGCGTTGTTGAAGCGTTAAACCCTGGGTCTACCCCTGTGCCAACAATAATCTTATCCACCACTACCATGATGGAATACTCTTTCTTGGTAGTTCTGAAAAGCTTCATGATAAAATCCACTGTGACAATGTCCCATTTCCACTCAGGAATGGGTAATGTTTGTAGAAAACCAGTTGGGTGTTTGTGCTCAACCTTGACGTTTTGACATTGCAAACACCTGGAAATAAACTCAGCTACTTCTTTTTGCATACATTTCCAATAGTATTGTTTCTTGATAGATGAAATTGTCTTTTGGTAGCGTGGGTGCCCAAGATAAGGAACATTGTGGATTTATTTTAATAGCATATTTTTCAACTCCTGAGAATCTCATACATAAAATTTTCCCTTGTATGTGAGGAATTTATCCTCTTTTAACTCAAAATATTCAATTTTCTGTTGTAAAATACCTTGTTGTAGCTTTGTATTTGTTTCCACATAGTTCCGATCTAATTTTGTAGCTTCTAACATTATATATTTCAAATCATATTTGTACATGCTAATGGTTGTAGCATGCATCTCATGAACTCTCCTGTTGATTGCATTTGCCACCTTATTCTATTTACCCTTGATATGATTTATATCAAAGTCATACTCATTAAGGAATTCTAACCACCTCCTTTTCCTGGAATTTAGATTTGGTTTTCCAAATAAATATTTCAAATCATTGTGGTATGTCCTCAACTCAAGTATTATTCCCATTAAGTAGTGCCTCCACATCTTCAAGGAATGCACTATGGCTGCCAATTACACATCATGAGTAGTATAGTGCCTTTCATTCTCTTTTAATTTCCTTGATTCATAGCACAACACATGCCCATTCTGACTAAGGAATCCATCGAGCCCTTCCTTACATGCATCATTGCACACACCAAATTCTTCATTAAGATAAAAAATTATCAAAATTGGCACACTTGTCAACAAAATGCCCAAGTGTTGGAAACCCCTTTTACAATCAAAATTCCACTCAAATCTCACACCTTTATTTTTCAAGGATGGGATTCAGTGTGCAATATTTGAGAAGCCTTCAATAAACCTTTTTTAGTACCCTGCAAGTCCCATGAAATATCTCACCTATGAGACATTCCTTGGTGTTGTCCATCCTTCAATGTCTTTTATCTTCTCTCGTCCATTGTTATCCATTCCTCTAAAATGATGTGACCAAAGTAATGAATCTTTCTCTGGTAGAATGAACACTTTCTTAACTTTGCAAACAATTGATGTTCTCTCAATACTTCCAGCACCATCCTCAATTGTTTCGCATGTTTTTCTTCAAACTTAGACTAAATAAGTATGTCATCCAAAAATACAATGACAAACTCATATAAGTATTCTATGAAAATACCATTCATTAAACACATGAAGATAGTTGGTGCATTTGACATCCAAAATGGCACTACTATAAACTCATAATGGTCATACCTTTTCCTAAAGGTTGTCTTGTTGATGTCTTCCTCTTTGAGTTGTACCTAATGATAGTCTGGTATGAGGTCAGTCTTAGATAATATGTTTTCATCTTTCAACTGGTCAAAGATATCATCTATCCTTGTCAAAGGATACTTGTACTTCACTGTTACCTTATTCAGCTTCTTGAAGTCAATGTAAAGTCTCAACATTCCATCCTTTTTATTCACAAATAATACTTTGGCACCCCAAGGTGACACACTTGGTCATATATACCCCTTTAGAAGATCTTCAAGTTGCAAATGCAATTCTTTCAGTTCTGGTGTACTCATCCTATAAAGATTCTTGGATATTGGGGCTACACCAGGAATTAAGATTATAGAGAAATCAATATCTCTCTTGGGTGGCAACCCTAATATTTCTCTAAATACATCTTTAAACTCCCTTAGAACTACACAATCTTCAATATTTGACACTTTATCCTTGGGTGACTCCTCCATCTGGCTGCAAATAGTTGGCATCCTTTCTTGAAGCTTTTCTTCATCACAAGGTTGAAACTTCCCTGATAGTTACTACCCTGAGAATACCTTGAACTATCCTAAAGTCCCCTTTCTCATCCAAGAAAGTAAATTCTTTATTGTAATAGTCTAATACAACATTATTCATGTCCAACCAATCCATACCAATTAGGAAATAATATGATCCTAAAGTTATAACATTCAAATTTTCTTTTGTGATCACTCCATTCATGTCCATTGGACATGCCTTAACCATCACATTAATTTTCATTTTTTCTCATGTAGCTAGTTGTACCAACCAAGGTTTCCCAAGATTGCGTTTTGGCAACTAAAATCTCTCCACCATATTAAGATCTATATAACTAGTAGTATCTCTCAAATCAATTAAAATAGAAATGGGTTGGTTGTTGATCTTACCTTCCACTTCAATCATCTGTGATTGAAACTCAACTTGATTGTTATTCAATGTTGCATAGATCCTAGGTACATTTCTACTCATGCCCTCCAATGTATCAGTTTGTTGTACATTGTGAACATTCCTCACTTTTTCACCTCTATGAGGAAAATATTTGTACATATGATCTCCCTCACAACCCGAACACTTCATTGGTTCTTTCTGTTGGGTATTTGTTATATTCTTTGCATGTGTGTGTGTGGGCATGTCAGATTCGACAACTGCATCTGACGATCCCAACTTTCTTCACTCTTTTTTTCGTGTGCACCGGGAGATTTCTAGGGGGGTCCCAAGGGGGGATAGGTATGGCCCCACTGGTTATGCACATCATTCAGGGTAGCGCCCCAAAATTCTTTTTGTGCCTTTTTTTTTCTATTTTTAGCGGTTTTCTAAATTAATCTCAGATTAAGGGATTAGGGTTTTGGTAACTACGGAATACCTAAAATAATGTATATATTGTATTGTGAATGGTGAAAATAATACAATGAAGAGTTGATGGTTTTCTCCCGGTTAAGGGTTTCCGATGTAAATCTTTGTGTACTATCTGTATGAGCCATTGATTAATTTATGTTTTGCTTAAGAATCTATATGCATTTCTTTAATTCACAGGTTTAAAACTTACATGTGGTATTAGAGCTCATTTTTGGATTCAGAGGGACACCTTTGTTCTTGAGGGTTTGGCTCGGTCTTGATAGATCAAGTTTATCTTGGGTTTGTGATAAACCTAGGTTTAGTGGGATCTTTTGTAGTGGAGATTCAAGTGTAGAAAGAGGAATAGCGATCTCTTCTAGAATCGAGATAGAAAAGTTCAACGGTAAAAAGTTTGAGCTATGGATGATCAAGATGGAGGACCTTCTTGTAGACAAAGAACAATGGATCGTTGTGGATCCTGGTACACAGCCTACTAGTACACAGCCTACTGGCACATAGTCGACTGGTACACAACCTACTAGTACACAAACTACTAGTACACCACCTACTGGTATGTCGAAGGAAGATTGGGAGAAATTGGATAGAAGAGAAAGGATTAATATTCGAATATGCCTGGAAGATTCGGTGTTGTTGAATGTCTTAGGAAAATCTACATCCAAGGAACTATGGGATAAGTTAGGGAATCTGTATCAATCAAATTCCATGGTAAACAAGTTGTTTCTTAGAAAGAATTTGTATCATCTTAGGATGGAAGATGGATATTCTATGACATAACATCTAAATGCCTTTAATAGTCTGGTAAGTCAAATTGTCTCTGTTAATATTATGATTGCAGAAGAAGATAAGTGTATTTCTTTGTTATGTTCTTTTCTGGACTCTTGGGATAATTTGGTTGTAGAAATTGGTAGTACCACTCAATCTACATTGAAGTATGAGGATGTAGTTGCATCATTGTTATCTGAAGAGATGAGGCGAAAAAGCATGGATGTTCATAGCACAGATGATTTATTTGTAAGAGGTCATACCCAAGACAGGAATCCTGGTAAGTCTTTGGGGGGGAGAGATATAAATCTACAGGTAGATCTAAGTCTCCAGGAAAATATTTGAGGAAATGTTGGAAGGGTGGTAAAAATAGGGCATTATAAGAAAGATTGCAAGTCTAAGAAGGTTGATAAACCAAAGGGATCTGATAGTACCTCTTCCACAGAGGAGAAAACCTCCACTAAAGAAGGAAGTCATGTTTACCTGGCATCTATAGGTACACATGCAGACCGTGATGTATGGTTGATCGACTTAGGTGCATCATACCATATGACTCCTCACAGGGAGTGGTTTTGTGAATATGAAAAATACTATGGTGGTGATGTATTCCTAGGAGATGACTCGACAACCAAAATCATGGGA
>ML776698.1:0-11587 GCA_009831015.1 Picea engelmannii
GTTCAACTTCAGTTTATGATTAAATTCTCAGGATATTTCATTTTACAAGAAAATCTTCCTAATTTAAATCATTTAATAAATTCCTTTGCAAGATGACACACATGAAATAGTCCCTATTGTTTAGTTAAATAATTCCACACAAAATGTTTATTTAATCATCAAAACTACAGTTTGTTATACACCAGAATAGTGCAAAAACATACAACTCATATTTTATTATCATGGAAACAATCGATGGATTATGAACACAACAAAGTTTGCATCTGTTAATACTACTAAAATTGATACACAATGACAATTGTAGGTTTGCATTCAAATACAATTTAAGATCCATTTTCACAATTTACACCAAGATAAATATTGTAGCCCAAAGGTTAGTGAAGGTGACGATTGTCTCTAATTGACAGCTTGCACAACCTCCCTTCTATTTCATTTCCAATCCCAAGACTTCACCGGTACCTCCCGCACAATGTTAGGGTTACTCTGCTTCCCCCTTATTCCCCTGATCTGCAAAAGGGGCCATACACAGTAACCAAAAAACAATCACTTAAACTTGTCTCTCAAGTGATATCTTCCACTCTTTTCCAAGTTTAAAATCCCAACTCTCACAAGTAAAACTCGGTCAAGAAAAATTTTGGAGCATAACTTTACAACCAAAAGTGAGATCATTTTCCCTTCCTTTCCATTTCTTTTATAGAAAAATTACCAATGACACATGTCCTCATTGACAAATAATTAATTTTTAATAATTTAATTGAAGGATTATTCACCCACTACAAGTGTCTCACTCTCCCCAAGTTGCACATGTTGGTTCCCTTTTTATTTTATTTATTTAGGCACTTCCCCCACATTCCCCAATGTTTTCCTATTTTTTCTTTTAGTTGTCCCTTAGTTCCCCAATTTTTCATTTATTGAGTGTCCCCTTACTAGTTCTTAGTTTGAGTTGGATTAGGGTCTTCTTTTAGTTAATATTAGTGGGAGATTGTCTCAAGATACTAATCTATGTGGACACCCTATTATCTCATGTTTTAATTTATATTTATTTTTAAATCCATTTTATTATTTTCATGCACACATGTGCATTTTACTCAACCCTTAATTTTTTATTCCCTCTTTTCCTAGGGCTTGATTATCTCAACTTTCTTAACTTATATACTATTTTATTTAGTCCTTTATTTAGACTTAGACCTATACTTAGTCTTATACTTCTTAGTTTATAAATTACTGATTAATTAATACTTTGTTATAACAAGGTCTAAACATTTTATTATGTTTTCTAGGCCATCTAGATTTTATTGACACACTATTTACTTAAGCGACATGCCTGTCTAGACACACCTCCATCCTACAAGGGTCCCATTTACCTTTGACTAGTTTTAGAAGTTTGTCAAACCTTGGAGTCAACACTCCACTTGGTCAACCTTGTGAGAGACTAAGGGATTGTAAGGAATAAGGATTTTTTCTTATTGTGCACCCCTTAGATTTCTTTCTGAGCGACTATATTAGTATGCCCTCATGGCATTGTTGACCTATCGAACTAGGTAATCATTAACCTATAAATCAAGTCATGATGGGAGTGCCAGTAGACTCTGATAGGGACACTATCACACCTCTCCTTCAACTATCTAGTTTTTGTGCATGACCCCTTTACTCCTTATGTGAGTCGGATTACCAAGCATCATTAAGCCTTCATGCACTGACAAGAACACTATTAATAATCCATATATATAATATCCATACTGAAAGCATCATATAAATCACACACGTGTAAATCAAATACTCAAACCAAATACAAATCCAATCCCTGACTAAATCAGGAGTCCAAGGAAGTTCGTTGATACCATCAACATCTCCAACGTGTCATGTATCATGCACACTTAGGAGAACTAATCAATAACACTTGTCAATATATATGCATCTGGAAATAAATATATAAACATAATGACATCACAATATATCTCATAATAGAAACATAATCATATTGTATCATATCTGGATCACTTGCTCGCAAGCGTCCTCAAAGAATAAGTCAGTATAAGTGTGTTGAGTGGAATTCGATGTTACACACATCGTAGTGTATTATTGGTTATATTTGGAATCTAATGATTTTCTAACAAGTTGGATATGACTAGAAAATGACACAATGTTGACTGGACATGAGGTGGACAATGACTAGGTTTCCGAAAAAATATTATTTTATTCAACAACTTTCCAAGGGCCAAATCCTCCAAACTCCATAATTTGTTCTCTTCTTTGTTTCTTGCTAAGTGTATGAAACGCTTAGTATTTTATACCATGAATATTTGTAATATCCCAATGAATGTGAGTTAATATTTATGAATAAAAATTCAAAAATTCAAAGAGGGAGAAATGAATTTGAAATCAAAAGTTGATATTGCCCCAAGACATCAGATCAATGGTCGTTGAGTCATGATCTTGTAGAGGTCATAACTTAAGCTCTGGGTGTCGTAATGAGGCACAATTTATACCATTGGAAATTTATTCGACATGGAAGATGGTGGTATAGGTTTCAAGTGCTAAAAGTTGAACAGATTTCTAAAAAAATAAAATATCAACCAGTTACATTTTTAATGGGTTTGCGTGACAACTCAACTTCACGAGCTCATATCTTGAGATTCGGGTGATGAATCTGGCCAAATTATATATCGTTGAAAATATAAGACAATGAATATCACATCAGCAGTGGTTTTAAGCGATGAAAAATATCCACATCCTTACCAGAAAATTAAAACAGAGTCATCTCTTAAAGGAGACAACAAATTAAAAATTATTCGAAATAAAAGTTTATTTATAAAAAAATTATTTAAACATTTTTGGGGTCCAATTTTAAGCACGAATATCAACTAATTCGATTCATTAATGAGATTCCAATTTCACTTTAGTTAAAGTGATTTTCTAAAAAGAGAAAGGAAAAACCCTAACTACTCAAGTAGTTAGAAGAACATTTATTTACAAAGGGAAAAGAGAGACTTCACGAGTTCCACAATTCATTGTTGAGAGGGAATTCAAAAGAGAAAGAGAGAAACATACCAACCATCATTATGTAATTAATATTTTGATCAGCGAGCAAAGATTTTCATTCTTCTCCATTGTGTTCTACATTGTTTTCTCAAAGCTTTGTGTTTGTATTTTTGAGACAATAATGGGGTTGAGTTCTTAAGTGTTTTTCTTGTAAACTTCCAAGACTTTTCATATATGATCATGGATCATTTGAAACCATATATGTGACTGTGAAATGGATTTTGTATATTTGTAGATATCTTTTATGAGAAAGGATCCACAAAGAATTACTTTCGGGGTTGATATTGACTGTATCTTGTAACTTTGAGTTTTAAGTATGAGATATTTTAGGTTGAACTATCAACTTCCCTTTCATTTTATCTGCATTACTCTTTTAAAATTCTTTGATATGAGGTGGACGATGACGACGTTTCTGAAAAATTATTATTTTATTCAACAATTTTCCAAGGGCCAAATCCTCCAAGATCTATAATTTGTTCTCTTATTTGTTTCTTCCTAAGTGTATGAAACACTTAGTATTACATAGAATGAATATTTTAATATCCCAATGAATGTGAGATAATATTTATGAATAAAAATTCGAACTTTCAAAGAGGGAGAAATGAATTTGAAATCAAAGGTTGATATTTCCCCAATACATCAGATCAATGGTCATTGAGTCACGATCTTGCAAAGGCCATCACTTGAGTTCCAGGTGTCGAAATCACGCACAATTTATACCCTTGGAAATACATTCGACATGGAAGATGGTGGTATAGGTTTCAAGTGCTAAAAGTTGATACATTTTCTCAAAAATTGAAATATCAGTTAGTTACGGTTTTAATGGGTATGCATGACAACTCAACTTCACGAGCTCGTATATTGAGATCTGGGCGATGAATCTGGCCAAATTTTATATTGTTGAAAATATAAGATAATGAATATCACATCAACAGTGGTTTCAAGGGATGAAAAATATCCACATCCTTACCCGAAAATTAAAACACTATCATCTCTTAAAGGAGGCAACAAATTAAAAATTATTCGAAATAAAAGTTTATTTAAAAAAACTTTATTTAAAAATTTATGGGGTCCACTTTTAAGCATGAATATCAACTAATTCAATTCATTAATGAGATTCCAATTTCACTTTAATTAAAGTTATTTTCTAAAAAAGAGAAAGGAAAAACCCTAACTACTCAAGTAGTTATAAGAACATTTCTTTACAAAGGGAAAAGAGAGACTTCATGAGTTCCACAATTCATTTTTGAGAGGGAATTCAAAAGAGAAGAGAGAAACATACCAACCATCATTATGTAATGAATATTTTGATCAACGAGCAAATATTTTCATTCGTCTCCATTGTGTTCTAAATTGTTTTCTCAAACCTTTGTGTTTGTCTTCTTGAGACAATAATGGGGCTGAGTTCTCAAGTGTTTTTCTTGTAATCTTCCAAGAATTTTCATATATGATCATGGATAATTTGCAACCATATATGTGACTGTGAAATGGATTTTGTATATTTTTAGATATCTTTTATGACAAAGGCTCCACAAAGAATTACTTTCGTGGTTGATCTTGACTGTATCTTGTAACTTTGAGTTTGAAGTATGAGATATTTTAGGTTGACCTATTAATTTCCCTTTCATTTTAACTGCATTACTCTTTTAAAATTCTTTGAGATGATTATAGATATTCTCTATTTTCCCTTGTGAGGAGATATGAATGTAGCTATAGAGGATTACATATGTCGTGTTGAGTATTTGTGTCTTCTTATATTGAAGCTCATCTTCAATCTTTTATTTGTAAATAACTTCATGCTCCACATAAAGATCATATTGGGTTATTGAAGAACCATTTTCATTTAAATCCAAGAAATAAATGTTTGGGGTTTCCTTTGTAGCACTCTCCCTACTCCAAGATATTCAAAGATATATATTTTTTCCAAAGATGAGAACCAAATATCTAAAATTGAAGGGGGTCCAATGTCCTGATGAGGTTGGTGTTCTGGTCTTGACAGATCCGAGAAACAACATTTTTGGTGACCATACTGGGGAGAAATTTATTTTCAAGATGTCTGAGGCCTTGTTTCAGATCTAATTGATGAACTAGAGTCTCAATGGTTCAATATTTCAAAAGAAATATTCAAGAAAAATAATTACATGTTCTAAATGCATCAGAACAAAGATTCAATATATTTTGGGGATAAGTAAAAAATCAAAATTTGCAAAGAACCAAGAACTATCAAAAATCAAGAAGGGTCATTTCCCTGGTGAATCTATTGAACATATTTCAAATTTTCAAGAAAATCATCATGGTTACTTCACCAAATAATCTTTTTCATATAACAATACTTCTGTATCTTCTCCAACAAGCCCATAAATGGATTTACAAGATGAAACAAAGAGTAGAAATGCCCAAAGAAGAAGGCAACTACATAAAGGCCCTTTAAATCTACCAGAAAATTTTTTTCAGATGCCCAATATTTCTATGGAAAAACTTTCTACATTCTTTGGGAATATTTTGGAGGATGAAGAGAAACATTTGTTCAGATTCCAATGTGCATATGAAATTTTCAATCTCACTAAAGATAATGTTACATGTAGATTATACTTGCAAACTCTATGCGGCAATTCTTTTGAATGGTATAGTTTAGTGTTGTTAGGTACCATTACCAGTTGGGAAATATTAGAAGATTTATTTGTTGAAATATTTTCCTACCCACCCTCTCCCACATGGATACAAAAAGATGAAATGATTGATTAAAAAGAAGAATATCATGAGACATTGCAAGATGTTTCTGAATCAAATCTTGTTGATGAGAATGAAGGCATGAATTCCAAATACCAAGAAAATGATATCAGCCTCTCATATACTCCATATGAGGAAGAAATTAAATAATCTCCACCAAATATGGAAGAATAATTCAACCAAAATAAAGAAGAATTGGTGGAAGAAAACAATTTTTAGAGAAAAAAAGGTAGCCATTGCATAGAAGAAGAACATTGCCAAGACATCACCATTGGAACAAGAATCTTGAATGTGGAGAAAGAAGAACAAGAAAATTATTTCAATAAAGGAATTTCTCATTTGACTGGAGATATCGACACTCTTGGGCAGCCAAGAGTAGATTATATTGAATATTGGCTCAAAATCATTGTCAGTCCACTAATGCAAACAAGTCTTCTGCACAGATTGCTCGATCCCATTGTGGTATATTTTGGGCATGCTCTTGATTTTCATGCTCTTGATTCATTGGTAGAAGCCCCAATATTTTACTTACTGTTGGAGACCATTTTACAAGTCAATAGGATGCTCAAATGGCTCCATTGGAAATATACCTACACCTAAAATTGCCTTTTTCCTCCAAGTAAGATAGGGTAGGTAGATCTTATTGTACATAGTTTATTTCTCAGTTCAAGTTTTGCACAATAAGGAAGTATTTAAATTGAAGTTTGAAGATAACTCCATGAAATAAGAAGACTTACAAGAATTCATGTTGAAGATGACTCCATAGCCCAATGGAGAAGGTAGCTAGTTTTGAGATTCTAGTGTTCTCGACAACCCATAGGGGGTGAATGTCCCATAGTTGGAGCCAGTTGTTGACCAAAATTTGGTCATCTATCTTTTCTCATTCTTGGATTCATAAAATCCTTGATATTAAAATAAGATTTTTTTTGAACTTTTATAATTTCATTCTGCATCCCTCATTCTCATCTTAGCCACGCATTTTTTGGATCATAAATTCATTTTTGTATTCCTAAGTTACTCAAGATCTTGTCGAGAGGTCTGATTTTGAAGAATATTTCTAAGTATCATGTTCTCCTCTCCTCTATTATATTAAAATTCTACAATACTCATATTTTATTTCGATTTATTTTCCTCACACCCCTCCTCTCTCTTTTCATTCTCAACATTTAAAATTTTCACTCAACATCTCTCTCTCCATGATTTACCTCACTTTTCTCCCATACACTCCACTAGTCTCGACACTTAATCTTTTTTTGGGACTCTTCCCTCATTTCCTCATCAAGTTCATGGGTTGGAGGACTCATACATTCCCTTACCTTCTCACACTCCCTCACACACCAACCATATCTCTACATATTACAGTCTCTACCTTTGATGCCTACATTTCTCCCATTAACCCCCTTCTCATTCAAAACTTTCACACTTAGAATATTTTATGAGTTTTCTGGGTTCATGGGTTAGCATACTTGCACACTTATTCATATCACACTCTCACCTCTACAAACTCACCATGTTCCCAACTCTGTTGCCTACAATTTAGGTTCCCAGCTACATCACCCCATGTCACCCGTATCCCTCTGCCACCTACAAATTACCCCCGCTCCCTCTAATCTCCTTACCCTCTCCCTAATTAAACGTTTTTAAAGTAATATAGCTCGCAGGCTAGCAGATACCAGTCATTCCTCACTCCCTTACTCACCTCACTCCCAAACCTGCCAACATATCCCTACAGCCTACAAAATACCCCTCGACATCCGCTACCCACAATATTCATGTCACCTAGAGTCTCGTACATCCTCCCATACTTAACTTGTTTTCTCAAGTTTCATTACATTACATTTCGAACCAATAAGATCCTTCCACATGGAAACTGTGAAGAAACCTCCTTGTTACGACAACAACTCTGATAAAAGGTGCAATTTTTTTTTTTTGTTTGTTTAAGGTGTGTGCACGCGTGTAAAAAGGAAACAGACACACTTGACTCACTTCTCCACCCGACGACTAACAAGATGCAACCACGATGATCACAACAAGAATACATAAGGCACACAACAAGTAACTGCAAGCATTAAACGACATACCGTGTTATGTACAATACGAACACAGATGGAAGAATCCATAGTAGTAGATTTTACTATTTCTTCATAGGAAAGCAGGGCATTTAATCTTAGTTCTCTGTTGTGGAGAGAGAGAATTTCAGATAGGCTCCTAGCTGACTTCTCAGGTAGAAACTAGTAATCTCTGTCAGGAGGTCGCAGTGGTGGGAACTCTACCTTTAAAGAGCCCGAGACTACTGATACGACCTTAGAGGTGTGTCACAAGAGTGGAAACCCTACTTTTAAAGGGGTCGAGACTGTTGATACGACACTGGATTCTTTACATAGAAAATAATCACACACACAGACTTATATACAGAGCGACTAGTTTTATTAGATCGAAGAGTCTAATATCATACAACTGTGAGTTTGGACAATTCCAATTATAGTACCAACCCTGAAATTAATTAAAAATCTCAATACATCCTATACGTTACATATACCATAAAATTACAATATCATTATCCACACAACATCACATTTTATATTGTCATAACCTTTAGCATTAAGATTAAACGTTTTAGTACATAATCATTACCATAAAATAGTGATAACCTTACCATAAGCACACCTTCCACATTACATTACGTCAATCATTACCCTAAGCTTTAACAATAACTTAAACCTTATATTATATTAGTTTTATCATGAACAATAATAGCTTGAAGGTTAGCATTAACCTCGATATTGGCTTCCACCATAACATTCATGGCAGCTCCAATTACTCCACATAAATCCAATTGGACAATTCTACTAGCCATTAACATTAATTGAAACATTAGCTAAATTAAGTAGTTGGCTATCATTAAATACTAAATAAAATAAGTAATTTGTTGTTATGAATTGTTAACTGAATTAAGGTAGAATGCTTTTATGAAATAAGGTAGATTGCTATTTTTGAATACTATTAAAATAAGGTAATTTACTGTTATGAAATGTTAACCATATAAGGTAGATTTCCTTTATGAAAATAAAGTAGATTGTTGTTTTAAATACTAACAAAAATGAAGTAGTTGATGTATGAAATGTTAATTGAAATAAGTAAATTGCTTGATTAGAATGAAGCAAATTGTTGTTCTTAAATACTAGCAAAATAAAGTAGTTTGCTATACTGAACCAAAACAAAGTAAATGATATTGCTATTGTTGCAAATATTAAATAGCTTCAACCTATCAGCAAATTATGAGTTAATCCATATCTCCATTTCCTGGCCATTTACATTTAATGAAGCATTAAGTAAGATAAAGTAGTGGCTACTATTTGGTAATTAATAAAGCAATCTCACGGTATTTAAAAACGAGACAGTTACTGATAATATCCTAATAGTTAATGTATCACTATCAACACTATTTACGTCATAGCAGGAAAAGTAATGTAGACTTTATTAACTCGATGTATTCCACCGAATGATTAACCTATCTCAAGGTACCAAGGTGACAACTGTTTGCGAACGTTAAGGAGCCAGTTGGAAGGGTAAAAGCCATAAGGCCAATGGTGAGATTCGTTGTCTAAAAATTATATATTAGTTGTCTATAATTTCATTTGTCACTACTACCGAAATTGTACAGCAAGCAGTTCCGGTTTCACTCAAGAGCAACACGCGGTCAAACATCTTCATCAATGTTTTAAAAACATAGAAATATATATATAAAACACAGTCAAAGATTTAGGCATAGAGTGGCCATCCAATAGCAACGCAGACATTAAATAAGAGAAAATTCTGGTAATCCAACGACAACCTCTGTCAGAGATCAATAGAATCCATGGCCACATTCACCATCTTAGCAGTTTTAAAGTGCAAAGCAAAACGCTGGCCACGTAGCTAGAATCACATTTGCCAAAACGGAATTACGGTAACCATATAAAACTAATTGCCAAAACACATCTGCCAGAACAATTTGTAGTAATCATTACAAACAAATTTCCAGAACTCATTTGCTAGAACGAATTGGCAGTAATCATTACAAAAAAAATTGCTAGAGAACGAAATTACAGCAACAATATAAAACGAATTTCCAGAACACATTTGCCAGAACAATTTTACAAAAACGGAATGCCAATATACTCACTGCCAGAATGAATTATTAGAACAAATTTTACAGAACGAAAATGCCAATACACTCATTGTCGTATTTAAAAACGCCCCCATTCAGATATAAATGCCCACACACATGTATAAATGCCCACATTAAAACAAACGCCCACCATAATTTATAAATGCCTACAACAATAGAAAATGCCCACAGTAGTGTATAAACGCCCCCATCATTACAAACGCCCATAGCCATATATAAAAACACCCACCATAAATTATAAATGCCTACAACAATACAAAATGCCCACAGTAGTGTATAAATGCCCCCATCATTACAAACGCCCATAGCCATATATAAAAATGCCCACCATAAATTATAAATTCCTACAACAATACAAAATGCCCACAGTAGTGTATAAACGCCCAAAGAACACCAATACGAAATTGCATCCAATAGTAAGAGAATGCCAGAGCCAAGAATAACTCATCGAAGGATTGCTAGGTTATAACAATCTAGGCGTAGAAAACAACAACAAGGAAATGGGATGATCCAAAATTTAACATATCACTCATCATCATAAGGATTCATATACAACTTTAAACAATTTTTCTTTTATTCTTAAACAAACAAATGGACTTGCGTACCTGTGACCGACGGTGAATAACCCGAAGACGCTATCCCGCACTTGAGCTCCGTGCCGCTCCCGCTCGCCGACCGTCGAGACCTCACCAGTACCTCCCAACCAATGCTAGGGGTACTTTGCTTCCCCCTTAGCTCCTCGAGCCACAAAGGGGACACACACTATCCAGATGGTAAGTCTAGCTTCCCGTCTCGCCTTGCAAGGCCAAGCTACCACTCCTATCCAGGCTGGAAAAGCCCATCTCTCCACAAGTAATCAATCAAGTCACAAATCCAGCAGCGTAACGTTACACTAACAGACGATCCCCTTCTTTCTCATCTTCCCTTTCTTTTATAGAGTTTTTCCAACCTCCAATTTTCCCTAAATCACATTTTAATTAAGTTTTAAATCAAAATATTCTAAATATTCTCCTTCGCGCAAGTGTCGTCCATCCCCCTCTTTCCTCGAATAATTATTTTCTTTAAATTATTAAATTGCTCATTTCCCTCACCCACCTAGAGTTGCTCCTAAATTTCCTCCTAGGTGTTCCTAGATCCCCTTACATGTTTTAAATAATTTCCCTAAAAATAAAGTTGCTAAATTAGCTCAAATTAGAAGGTTCTTAATTGCAGATTCCTTACTATGTTGACCTCACTTTTTACCATAAGTTCCCAACTTTCCTTTATTATGTTTCCTCCATTACTTAGTTTCCTAATTCTTATTATTCCCTTCTTTCCCCTTTTTATTAGAGCCAAAATGGCAGTTGCGCTATTTACTCTTTTCCCTTTATTATTAATTTAAAATATTTTTATACTTCCACAAGTTAATAATTTATTTCCTCTTTACAATTTAAAACCACAGATTTTAATTAAACTATTCCTCTCTTCATTTTACCCTCTAAATTTAAGAAGACTAAAACTGTTACTTAAGTGGGTTTTAGTTTATATCTTTATTTTTATTTTTATAGAGTCTTTTTCTTAAGGCTAAACAAAATTTTACCCTAGAGAAGTTTTAGACTTAGGTTTAGATTCTGAACTGGGCGACAATTATTTAGGGAAGTCATT
>ML776698.1:18985-48218 GCA_009831015.1 Picea engelmannii
ACATCTATCAAATTGTATTTCTTGAATGACAAATAAATTTGCAGTGCCCAATTTAGTTTTCATAATACTAAAAATCATACGATGAACAAGGGAATTCAAATCTAAATTCAACTAACACACAACAATCATAACGATTTCAACTTGGATTAGTAGAAATTTGATAGTGGATCATAAGAAATTAAATATTTAAATAAAACAATGCATTTTGGTTGTGACTACTTATGAAATGATTCAATAATACAAATCCAAATGGTATAATAGTTTGGATGAGACTCATCAAAGTCAACTCCGGATTTTCCAAACTTCATTGACGGTAGATTTTAAATATCATACGAAAATCTAAACTTAAGAATTGACAAAATTGACAACAAACAATGAATAACAAAAAGCAGGGTCTCTACATTTTGATTAGAAACAAATCATAGCAAATTATGATATCCGACTTTACAAAAATATAAGGCAACGGATAAGTAAACTTCTGATCTCTAAATTTATAAACAAATTTGGCAGGGAACACTTGAATTTTCTGAATTCTGGGTTGTAATTTAAAATGGCAGTGAATGCATAAATTTTCTGAATTCTGAGCTATAAATTGAAATGGCAACGAATACATAAATTTTCTGAATTCTGAGCTGTAAATTGAAATGGCAACGAATACATAAATTTTCTGAATTCTAAGTTGTAATTTAAAATGGCAGCCAACAATTAAATTCTAAATTTCTGCTCGGAAAATGAAATTGCTCTTAACAATAAAGTCGATTGCCCATTATGCCAAAATTGAATTCTCAGATCTAATTTACATAAACCGAAATGCCAGAACGAATTCTAATTGCCAGATCTAATTTACAAAAACGAATTGCTAGAACTAATTTACAAAAACGAATTACCAGATCTAATTTACAAAAACGAATTGCCAGATCTAATTTACAAAAACGAATTGCTAGAACGAATTCTAATTGCCAGATCTAATTTAAAAAAAACGAATTGCCAGAACGAATTCTAATTACCAGATCTAAATTACAAAAACGAATTGCCAGATCTAATTTACAAAAACGAATTGCCAGAACTAATTTACAAAAATGAATTGCCAGATCTAATTTACAAAAATGAATTACCCATACATCTATATAAAAACGCCCATAGAAGTTTATAAACGCCCACAACAATGTAAAAACGCCCACTGGGATATTTAAACTCCCACAGAAATGTAAATACACACAGCCATACAATCTCTTTTGTCCCAACCGACATGCAACAACAGACTAAGAAGAATATTTTATAACTGTAACACAATTTCAATCGTTGCAGAACAAGGCAAGAAAACCAATCGATCCAACGAGTATCCAAGCAGATTGAAGCTAAGTATTTTTCATCTCACAATGCCAATACAAAAATGCTGATAACAATAAGAGAGGGCCAAGGTCCTAATACCTTCTATCATGCAAATGAAAAACATACCATTTCCTTAATTCCTTCCTTGATTGATGATCCCGCGCTTCATGTCGCTCCTGCTCCGCGCCGCTCCCACTTGCCGACCGTAGAGACTACACCGGTACCTCCCAGCCAATCGCTAGGGGTACTCTACTTTCCCCTTAGCCCCCCAAGCCACAAAGGGGCCACACACAATCTAGACGGTATGTCTAGCTTCCCAGCTCGCCTCGCAAGGCCGAGCTACCACTCCTATCCGAGCTGAGAAAAACCCAACTCCCCACAAGTAATCAGTCAAGTCACAAATCTGGCAGCGTAACGTTACGCTAACAGCCGATCCCTTTTCTTTCTCATCTTCCCTTTCTTTTATAGAGTTTTTCCAACCTCCAACTTTCCCTAAATCACATTTTAATTAAGTTTTAATAAAAATATTCTAAATATTCTCCTTCGTACAAGTGTCCTCCATCCCCCTCTTTCCTCAAATAATTATTTTCTTTAAATTATTAAATTACTCATTTCCCTCACCCACCTAGAGTTGCTCCTAAATTTCCTCCTAGGTGTTCCTAGATCCCCTTACATGTTTTAAATATTTTCCCTAAAAATGAAGTTGCTAAATTAGCTCAAATTAGAAGGTTCTTAATTGCAGATTCCTTACTATGTTGACCTCGCTTTTTACCATAAGTTCCCAACTTTCCATTATTATGTTTCCTCCATTACTTAGTTTCCTAATTCTTATTATTCCCTTCTTTCCCCTTTTTATTAGAGCCAAAATGACAGTTGCGCTATTTACTCTTTTCCCTTTATTATTAATTTAAAATCTTTTTATACTTCCACAAGTTAATAATTTATTTCCTCTTTACAATTTAAAACCACAGATTTTAATTAAATTATTCCTCTCTTCATTTTACCCTCTAAATTTAAGAAGACTAAAATTGTTACTTAAGTGGGTTTTAGTTTATATCTTTATTTTTACTTTTATAGAGTCTTTTTCTTAAGGCTAAACAAAATTTTACCCTAGAAAATTTTTAGACTTAGGTTTAGATTATGAACTGGGTGACAATTATTTAGGAAAGTAATTTTAAGAATTTCTTACGGTGTTAAATGTCTTAGGGCCATCTAGGTTTGTTCCTTCCTCAACATCAATGCGACGTGCCCTTCAGGACGCACCATGTGCTCCAAGGGTGCCACTTGCCCCGGTTGTTTCTCTTGCGCAACGTGCCCTTCAGGATGCACCACATGCTCCAAGGGTGCCACTCGCTAACTTGTGTTTCTTTCACACGACGTTCCCTTCAGGATGCACCACATGCTCCAAGGGTGCCACTCGCTGACTTGTGTTTCTTTTGCACGACATGCCCTTCAGGATGCACCACGTGCTCCAAGGGTGCCACTCACCAACTTGACTAATTGGTAGACATCTATAACCCCTGGAGTCAATACTCTGCCAGGTGAACTTGTGGGAGACTAAGGGCTCTAAGGAATAAATCCCCCGCCTTATTGCACGCCCCTTAGAATCATCGTGGGTGACCATCGCAGTCTGCCCTCATGACATCGTGTATCCTCTCAAACTAGGTAATCGTTAACCTACAGTTCGAGCCACGAAGGGAGTGCTAGTAGGCTGTGGCAGGGCTGCTATCCACCCCTCTCCCTCAATCTCTCTGGAAATCGTGTGTGGCCCCTTTATTCCATATGTGAGTCTGGTCGGCAAGCTATCATCAGCCTACATCATCAACAATCGTGTCAAAACATGTCCACATCAATCATCAAATCAATTTAATATCACAGTAAATAAATCAACCCCAATAGCACACTCCCTGACTCAATCTGGAGTCCAAGGGGTTCCATTGATGCCTCTGCATCGTCAAGGTCCAAAACCCTACACACTTAATAAAACTGAGTCAATAGCACTTGTCTATGTCAAAGAAGTAAAACATCATGTCATCTATCATAATGCATCATAATCAAGGATAAATGTTTTAATATCATAAAAGTCCAGATCACTTGCGAGCAAGCGTCCTCAAAGAATAAGTTTTCTCAGTGCGCCAGAGCGGGATGTTACAGAAACACGCAATTTGTGACACATGGCGACATATTATTGGTTATATTTGGAATCTAATGATTTTATGACACATGGGATATGACTAGACAATGACTCAGTGCTGACTGGACATGAGGTGAACGATGATTGGGTTTCCAAAAAATTATTATTTTATTAAACATTTTTCCAAGGGTCAAATCTTCCAACCTCCATAATTTCTTCTCTTCTCTGTTTCTTGCTAAGCGTATGATAAGGATATGAAACACTTAGTATTGTATACTATGAATATTTGTAATATCCCACTAAATTTGGGATAATATTTATGAATAAAATGTTGAAATTTCAAAGAGGGTGAAATGAATTTGAAATCAAAGACTGATATTGCCCCAATACATGATATCGACGTTGGTCAAGTCGCAATCTTGTAGAGGCCATAACTTGAGCTTCAGGTGTCGAAATCACGTGAACTTTATACCATTGGAAATATATTGTAACGTAGAATATGGTGGTATATGTTTCAAGTTCTAAAAATTGATAAATATCTCTCACAAATTAAAATATCAGTCAGTTTCACTTTTAATGGGCCTATGTCACAACTCAACTTCACGAGCTCATATCTTGAGATTCGGACAATGGATTTGGAAAAATTGTATATAGTTGAAAATATATGAAAATGAGTATCACATTAGAAGTGGTTTCAAGGGATGAAAATATCCACATCATTACCAGAAAATTAAAAAATAGTCATCTCTTAAAAGAGGCAACAAATTAAAAATTATTCAAAATAAAAGTTTATTTAAAACCAAATATTTATAAAATTTTAGGGCCCACTTTAAAGAACGAACATCAATGACTTAAATTAATTAATTAGATTCCAATTTCATGTTAATTAAAGTGATTTTCTAAAATAAAAAGGATTTTAAAGAGAAAAAGAAAAAACCCTAACTACTCAAGTAGTTAGAAAAGCATTTCTTTAAAAAGGGAAAAGAGAGACTTCATGAGTTATAGAATTCATTGTTGAGAGGGAATTCAAAGGACCAAGGGAGAAACATACCAACCATCATTATGTAATCAGTATTATGATCCACAAGAAAATATTTTTATTCTTCTCCATTGTTTTCTTCTTGTACATTGTTTTCTCAAAGCTTTGTGTTTGTATTCTTGAGATATTCATGAGGCAGAGTTCTAAAGTGTTTTTTTTGTAATATTCCAAGACTTTTCATATATGATCATGGAGAATTTGGATCCATATATGTGACTGTGAAATGGATTTTGTATATTGTTATATATCTTTTATGAGAAAGAATCCACGAAGAAGTACTTTCAATGTTGATCTTGACTGCATCTTATAAATTTGAGTTTTAAGTATGAGATATTTGAGATTGATCTATCAATTTCCCGTTGATTTTAACTCCAATACTCTTTTAATTTTTTTTTATATAATTAGAAATTATTTCTCTTTTCCCTTGTGAGGAGATATGAATGTATCTATAGAGGATTAGATATGTGGTGTTGAGTGTTTGTATTTTCTGATATTGTATCTCCTCTTCAATATTTTATTTGTAAATAAATTATTGTTGCTCATAAAGATCATATTCGGTTATTGAAGAACCATTTTCATTTAAATACAAGCAATAAAGATTTGGGGTTTGTTGTGTATCACTCTACCTACTCCAATATAATCAAAGATGTATCTCTTATCCAAAGAGGAGAACCACCTCTCTAAAAACAAAGGGGGGCTAATGTCCTCATGAGGTTTTTGTTCCAGTCTTGACAGATCTAAGCATCAACAAGAATGTACATTGATGTAAAGCACATGGATTACAGTCACGCAACTTGTCGTGTGAAATATCTCTTATTGGCAACAGACCTGTGTAGGCTCTTTGACAATAGGATTATGTGGTAGGTGTGAATTTGAATTAGTTCACGATGACACCTATTATACATGAAAAAGAATGGTTTGGTGTAGTTTCTGTGATTTTTGGCAATCTGGTATATGACGGTTGTGGAGATATTTCAAATCTCTGAAAAATATCTGATTTCACGCATTGGTTTTTCCAACATATTATGTTAGATATGTTGTGATTGCTTTTTAATTATTGTTGTTTTTGTCTCTAATTGATGGGTTATACTCTTTTAATTTCTAATTTTGTTGAGATTGTCAACGTTTCTTTTCTTAATTATTTCTTGAAGATTTTTAGGAGAGGATATATATATATATATATATATATATATATATATATATATATATATATGAATAATAATAATAATAATAAATTTTTATGTGAAGGTTTCTAATGTCTGCAGTGAATATTTGAATAAAGAAAAATGGTAAATGGGTAAGTCTCATCTTCCTAGTAGATTGGTCCTTCAATGTAGACTCATTTTAGTTCATACTTAAGTTTCTTTATTTAGTTACAAATTTAAGGATTGAGTTGCATGTGGCTTGAGTGTAATGCTTGTTGTGTTTCTTACATTCTTTTTATTTTGAATCCTTAAACCCTATGGTTTCCCCAATGAGTAGTGTCAGGGTTTGGAGAACAGAAACATCATATTTTTTATCATTTACAACTGAGATCAAAACTCTCACCATGCCATTTCTTTTATCAGTTACTACAGTTAGATTGGTAGTCGATTAAAAGAGATAGGTTGTGACTTTTATGGATATAGGTAAGTAATTGTTAAGATTGACCCTTCCTTTATGCCCAATATTTGTTCTTTCTCATCTTTCCCTTGGCTCATTGACGCATGAGCTCGACTCTTGGTGTTGTGTTATAATTTGTTTAGAGGTCGTTACTTGTCAAATTATTATCACTTGGCGTCGGTACTCTGTTGTTTGTTCCAATCCTTGAATATTGGTTTCAGTTGTTTTTCTTGATTGCGTGTTGGGGTTGGGTTCTTTGAATTAAAAATGGTGATGTTGACACAAAATATAGACATAAGAATTAATTGTGTATTCTATTTATTATAATATGTATTAAGTTTCTTTAGGTATATTGAACTAGATTTAATTCATACCTCAAGAATAAATGCTATGAAGATAATTTATAATAATAAACATAAATACATTAATAATAGTTAATGAATAATTAATGAAGAGACACCTTCTCAACGAAAGGTCGTGTCTCTTCATAGAAGGGAACCCCTGCATGGGTATATAAGGCCCTCATTTTTATTGTATCTCATCATCTCATATTCATATACATTATTTAATATATTATCCTTTATGGATTATAACCTATTGTCTTACCTACATTGAACTGGCTTGGTTCACCATAGTGATATCAGAGCTTCGTCTTGATCCAAATTTTGGCCACAAACAGATTTTCTATAAAATAATGTCCTTGACCTCATATTGGCCATTGGTCATTTATAAATCAAATATTCTACACATTTCAGTGAAAGTAAACGAGTCATTATACACAAAACAAAAAGAAAAAAAAGAGGAAAAAAAAAACAAAAGAAAAGAAGAAAAACAAAAAGTTTTTCTTAAGGGGCACTTGAAGAAGCATAGGTGCACACCAAGAAGTTTGAAAGAAATATTCCATATTTGGCATTAGTTAAGTTAATTGTTAATTAAAAAGTAAGAAAAATTAATTTAAAAGAAAAAGTTTCAAAGAAGGGGAAAATGAATATTTTATTTTAGCTTTGGAGATTTATCATTCCATGATTTTAGAAAACCATTGGCCCATGATATTCCATACCATATATAATATATGTGTGTGTGTGTATTTTCCTCTAAAGAAGTATTTTACAAAACTTAGGGTCACGTTTGTTGAGCCCTAACCGTCACTAACAAATAGTCAAGAGTATAAAAGGGATTTATAAGGTACTTTTTATAAGGTATAAAAAGGATTATAAAAATTGGAGTGAAAAGATATATAAGAAGGAAGGAGTATAACTAAAAGAGTTATTTGGGAAAGTGTGAAGGTAATATTAAATTATTTCTCATTAATTACCAAAGGAAAAAAGAAAAGAAAAGATTAAGTGAATATAAAATTACTTTTGGTTAAGTATAAAGAAAATATCCAAAGTTTTTAATCTCTCTCTCTCTCTCTCTCTATATATATATATATATATAAGAATTATCAAGGATTGTTTTCTTAAAAGAATATAAAGGAATATTAGAGGGAGGTATTGATTAAATCAAGAAGCTTAAGTCTTATTATTATTAAAAGGATAATATAATAATTATAAGGTCAATTCAAATTTAAAAAATTGATTTTAAGGAAGGAATATTTTCTGAAAAAAATCATCTAAGTAGATGCATTAGATTATTAACATTTAGAGGAAATATTCAAGAAAAAGAAGTTATCATCCACATTTTCCCACATAAGAAGAAAAATCACATAATTATGGATTAGGCGAATCAATTAATAATTCCAAAGAAAAATGTAATCGAAACAAAATAATTTTTTTTTGCAATAAATATGCCATCAAGGATTTAGCGTTGACACTCGAAGATTATAAACTCATATCGAATTTTGAGGTTACAACTTTATATGAAAAAGATGTTGATATAATCCTCAGCTTGACTTGGTTAGAGATGTTGCGTAGCCTAATACTAAACCTTGAGAAAAAGTTTTTAATGTTTTCCTACAAGAAGAAAAAAATAAAATTACATGACATCTCAGTAAAGTCAGATTCAATATATACATCAAAATATCTTGATCAGATCTCTGAAATACTATTGTCATACAAACAAGAGTCAATACCTGAGATCCAAAAAGAATGTGACAAAATCGTCATAGATAAGGACACAAAAATTTGTCGCCTAAAAGCTCACAATCAAAGTTTACTCACCCAGATTAAGAAAATAAAGAGTGATAAGAATATGGTACAAGACGATTTAGAACAACTTATCAATAAGGAATCATTGGTAGATAAATAGAAAATGACTAAACCTATGGAACTACGGAAGTAGATGTAGAAATTATAGAAATTAGATGTAGATGGTGGATAAAGAAATTATAGAAACATAGTCAACCTTACATATCAAAGGGATTCAGTCGATGCAAAGAGGTCTTCACATGTTGAAGTAGAAACAAACAAGGGCTATGAAGAAGACTCAATTCCAAGTGTTAATCAAGAAGAAGCTACAAGTACGTGAAGTAAATATCAGGTTGCAAGGATGCCTTATAGACATCCTAATCACAAAAATCAATATTTCAACCAATCAATGTATCCAAAGAAACATATGACAAATATGTCAAAAATTATTACCTCCATTATAAATGATGCTCAAGGTAGAAGTTATCATGGGAGTCAAAAGTCATGAAATTTTCTACAAGAACCCCATAAAAGCCCCATTGTGCAGAAGATCGATTTAAGGTGGACAAACTCACTTACAATTTGACGGTTCTATGCAGTGGTTAGAAGATCCTATTATTTCAAGTCCTCAACTATCACTAATTCAAGAATAAAGAAAAAGGAGACGATATTACTAGCCAGAGAAAGAGATAAGTCTTCCATGCTTTCAGGACAAAGCATGTGTAAGGGGAAGGCAGTGTTATGAACATAAGATATAATAATAAATATAAATATATTATAATAGTTAATGAATAATTAATGAAGATACACCTTCCCAATGAAAGGTCATGTCTCTTCATGGAAGGCCACACCTGTGTGGGTATATAAGACCCTCATTCTTATTRTATCTCATCATCTCATATTCATATACATTATTTAATATMTTTTTCTTTAYGGATTATAACATGTTGTCTTACCTACATTGGATATTTACCTGTTGAATAAGTTTAGTTCACCACAATAAAAAAAAGARATTTAAGTTCTAAAATTTTAATGTTAGATTGTGGTTGTGGTACCAAGAAATTTCGAGTCATCTTGAAGTAAATTTTTGTTGCATATGAWWGGGTCGTTTAGATCTCTATTTATATCCTTATGAGTAATGATTTTTATGATAAAGAAAGGTTATGTATAGTTTATAATGATTTATGTTTTACGTTGACTTTTGTGTAATGATTATATGTTGCAATAATTTCATGTTATTTGTTAAAATGACGTATATGTTATATATTATAAAGATTTATATATTATAATGATTATATGTACAATAACTTATAGGTTATATATTTCATATTAGTGATTTTATAATGAATTATATGAATGGTGAATAGAAAGTGTATTTTGCATTTATGATGCATTGATTAATTTAATTTTATGATAGTGAAATTGGTTGTGCCAAATCTTTGTTTTTAAGAAATATACAATCATTTTACTCCTTGATTATCTAAATGTAATTTATATTCAAATTATAATTGCTTATTCTTAGTTGATCGGTTATTTGTGATTATATATTGGATGTTAAGAAGGTTTGTTATAGTGTAATATAAATAAGAATGCTCTAGTTGTGCAACCTAAAGCAAAGCAATAGATATTAACTTTTATAAAGATGTTACATTTTACTTTTATGTGCATTAGTACATAGATTGCTTGAAGTTAGTATGATGCATTACAAAGTTTTTATTGATTTAGTCGTATTTATGTAGAATGGTATGGAAATTATCTAATGATTACTAATGTTTATCATAAAACTAAATACAATTTATGTGACATGTAAAGTCTATTTATGTTATCGAAATAAATGTTTATTCCTTGTTTTGCTTACTCACTAATGATTGACAAAGAGGGTCGTTTCAGTTGATGTTACATAGAAAACTTTCTATTGAATAGTGTTGTATTACCATGATCATGGAATCTTCTTCCACCTACACATGTTTTATTGAAGATCACCATAATTTTCAAAAAATATAAATCACCATCATTCCAGATATTTTCATTATCATTTATGGTAATTGTCACCATTGTGTTATGAGAGGAATTTGTTCATGTTGCAACCTGACATTCGTAACTTAATCCATCTAACTCCTAGTTGTCATCCTCATAGACATTAACTATCATAGTGTGCAAGTTTAGGTGATTGATACATCTATCTTTGAGCATCCTTCGATAATTTCCATAATCCATTGTGATGTGGCCTACAAAGGTTTTGTTAGACATTAACTATCATAGTGTGAGAGTTTATGTGATTGATACCTCTATCCTTGAGCATCCATTGGTGATTTCCATCATCCATTGTGATGTGGCCTACAAAGGTTTTGTTTGTATCTAGGTTGAAGTCGTAGAAAACACTTTTAAACATAATACCCACAACAAGTGCCTCTCTAAGGTAGGATTAATTTATGAAGTCCCAAATTCATGTGTGACTTTGATCTTTGCTAAGTGAGAATAGGAATAAATCAAATCTATACACAGTGTAGCTTTACCATGAATTCATAAGAAAGTTAGGTTCAAGTTACATTCTCTTTTGTAGGAAAATTATATGTTGCTTGAGATGGATATGAGGAATAGTGCACCAATACTTGAAATCTTCATCTTCTTCATCTCCCACTTCCCTCCACCATTCCATTGTAAAACCTTCATGGGAAACATAGCTATACTTGAGCTCCTCCTCTTCTTTGTCTCTCACTTCCCTCGACCATTGCATTACAAGTCTTTCATGGAAAACACACCTATATAAATTCCCCTCTAATGATTTAATATTTAGTTATTGCACATGAGGTACTCTACAACTCACTACCAGGGAGATGTTTTCATGTAACATTACAACAAAAAATAAATAAATAAAAATAAACAACTAGATACAACATCTAAAAAATTAAACCAACATACATCCATCTTAAACTCATATTTATCTAGCACATGCACAGATCAAATTTCTTAAGATGTATCTCTTTTTATCACTTAGAAATCATTATAAAACATAAAATTAAATAATAAAAATATTTACATTTTAAGAAATTTGATTACTCTCTCTTTAATAAATCTAAATTAAATGAATATATGTTACTTAATAAAAAAAACATTATATAAAATGACATGAAAAGTAATAAAGAAACTCACGAAAGTTGCCATGGTGGGTAATAAATCTAAATTAAGTGAATCTATGTTACTTAATAAAAAAAAACCATTATATAAAATGACATGAAAAGTAATAAAGAAACTCACGAAAGTTGCCATGGTGGGAAGCCCTTAGTGTGTGTATATATATATATGAGACCGTAAGACCAGAGGAAATTTAGGCCATGGTGGGAAGCACTTATTATATATATATAATATGAGAGAGACCGTAAGACCATAGGAAATTTAGGGAGGAGTCACGTTGAAGGTATTGCATAAGACGACATACAATCCGATAGGGAAGAAAAAGATAATATTGTGTACTTTTCCTCGTAGTCATCTAAAAAGAGAAGATAGTGCCAAACAACAACTCGTTAGATTAAAATAAAAAAAAAGAGAGAAGATAGTGCCAAACAACAACTCGTTAGAGGTTAAAAAAAAAAAAAGACAAGTTGTTCCGTAGGACAGTTAGACAATCCTATTAACTTGGCCGTGAGACGAAAACGAAAATGGGATTCAGAGCAGCTCACGAAACGAGAATGGGATTCAACGCAGCTCACGCGCTCCGCAGACATATGTAATTATTTAAGCTCTATTCAAACAATTGACTAAAGGATCCGATCCTATTCAAGGCGGCGCACGTGGTCCACCGACATATGTAATAAGTTAACCTATATTCAAACAGTATCTCACATTGACTAACAGATTCTATCCTATTAGAAGTTGGAGGGGGTAGTGGACAAAGAGTAAAATGAAAAGGAAAACCCATGACCCTAAATTCAAAAGTATATTCCTGTGGGGTTTTCGGGGAACAGCCTATAATATTATTATTGCTATTGTGTTTTCAAGGAACAACCTATCTTGAATGCAGAGGAACTTCTCCGGATTGGAAAGGTCGTTAATATTATCATTTTGAATGCAGATGAGCTTCTCCGGAATGGAAAGGCCAAGGCTAATCTAGCAAAGGGGCGTGGCACAAGCGAGAACCATCAATAATTAATAGATAAAACTTTGAATACCAATTGAATATTGCATAAGCTCTAGCTTGGGGTGGGGCAATATACTAGTTGAAGTAAAATAGTGTAAGAGAGCAGGAGAATTCGATGCCGAAACAAGAAATGGGATTTTTTTAGCTTAAATACGACTCTCTCACACCCATCCCTCCATGCTTACGCCCTTGCTCTTCATCCTGCTCTTTCTGCTGCCTTCCACAGAGGCTGTTTTCTTTTCTTTCCAGGTTGTAGGGTTTTCTGTTATACCATCCTTTTGTTGTGAATTTGGCATCCTCTGATGTCGAAAGGAGGACTAATTAGTGATGAGTAATACCATTTGTGGGTATGTAGACATGTGAACAGTCATACTAATGTCATGGTTTGGAAGCTTGTGGATGTGATGTTCTGGTTTTAAGATATCAACTGTGATTACGTAGTAATGTAAGCAGGTAAGAGTCTCGTAGGGTCTCTTGATCTTCTACGTTCAAACACACTGTGCTGAAGCAATCATTTTTATTCTCTCTCTGATTGATTCCTTCTTCTTAAAACACCCTATTAGTAAACTAAGCCTATTCTCTGCTCCTTATCCCAATTTTGGATTAGTGAGAGACACAATGAAGGCCGCTTTGTGGCCAATATGGGAAGCTCTGATATTTTCATGTGTTTTATCGTACTCCTTCAATGTGGAAGCTCGGCTGATGCGTTTCAACCCTAACCCTATTCATCCTCCACAGCTACCTGGCCTTCATAACAACATCGAAGTCGGCAGTCACTTTCGAGATACACTGATGAGAAGGAGCTGGACGATGAAGAGCGAGCAAATATCAATCGCGCCTGCGGAGAATAAACCACCTTTCACGCTCAAAGTGACATTACAAGGTAGCCTTGGTCATAACTACTCCCACGGAATTAAGCAGGCTGAAACGCTGGCGGGTGGAACTCAAATCTTTTCAAAGCGTCCCAATAAGTCCAAGAATGATAATGCGAGAATGAGGAAGGACGTTGCAGTGATGGCGTTTCGTCCATCATCATCGGGCCATAGCCCAGGGATGGGCCACAATAATCCTCCAGACCCCATGCTGTAGAATCAGCGGGCAGAACTATATCTCGGCCAGCAGTATCTATATATTTTCCTTCGTTTTATTTTCATGGAGTAGAGAAACTATGCATTGCTGGTTTGAATCGAGTAAAACACCGTCTACTTCAGTTGTAAGGATCTGCAGCAAAATGTAGAATGCAATGTAATTTAAACGCAAAAAGAATCATATGTTGTTGTACTATAGCCTTCAAAATCATAATAGAAGTTGGTTCTTTCGTTATTTATAATCTCTTGTCGACATGGGCAGGAGTAGCAGAGGCCTTGATATGGGGAAAGTATCTTCCTCTTTGCGAGTTTTTATGCGTTTCAGAGTTTCACGAATGAATTGAATCTTCGTTTACAGACTGCTCTGAGAAACGAAAGAAATAAAATATTGGCAAAGAACCTTGCACCGATATTTATATTGATAGAATTCAAAATGGACGAGTGAGAAGGTTATATCCTATAATATTAGAATAGAAAATTCACTCTCACGTTTTTATGTTTTAATAGTAGAGAAAATAAGAACGAACGACAGTAAGGATCTTTTGGTTCTCATCAGACAGTTCTTCCGGCTCACTGAAATTGGAATCTCTCACTAAATGAATCAGCACTAGATCGATTGTTTGACATCTTCCTTGCTCGGGCAGGAGGTTAAGAGAAAAAGCACAGTACGTTTTTCTTACGTGCTGTACGCTCTCGCAACGGACCATAAACTGAAACATTCACAGAAGTGAACATTTATATTCTACGTTCTCTCACTGAAATCACCTGATTTTAGGTGAGGATGATTTATTCAGTGGGTCAAAGTTTCAATTTGAAAATCTAACTATCTCAGTCATTTTAAAATTGACTTTGACAAAATTTACCTAAAATTAATTTAGTATAAAATTGTCAATTCTCATCATACTAGTGGAAATCTAACCTCTAATTACTACCTTATTTAAAACTATAATTCCCCAAAGCAAATTAAATCAAAGTGAACCTTATCCCACCCCTCCTAAAGTAAACCTAAATCAGGAAATAAATTCAATAAATAAAAGCTTACAACAAATTCGATAAAAAGACGACGCCACATTCTTAGGACCACTTGGACGAAAGTTTTCATTTTTAACTTGCTATGACTAATGCAAAAGGGACATTGACTAATGCAAAAGGGACAGTGGGGAGAAATGGTAAACATACATAATGTTGGTTTTTCAAGCATTTGGCTTTCAACATTTCTATTTCTCGAAATGATTATTAAGTGTAGAAGTCCATGAGGAGCTTATTGGGATTTGTATTCATTTATTCAAAGAGAAATGAAGATTACCATTGCCCCCATTTTTTTGTCTTTGTTGAGTGTGATGTTTTATATTTTTATATTCTTGTGTTTGTTCATGATTTTTATTTGAAAACCCTATGAGTTTGAAAGATTGTTGGACGGTGAGAATAAAGGTCGGCAAGGTAGTAGATTTGGAAGCCATGGCAATGGTTAGAGCAAGGTTTCCTCTTGGGTATATTGCTTATGTATGCTAAGTTTTGTAGTTTGGAGGATGCACATGAAGTGTTTGACATAATGTCTCAATAAGATGATCATGGACCATTACGATGAGTGGCTAGAGGAGGCGGAGTTAAATCTAGTGGTGATGATGGCAAGTCAAGCATGAAAGCAAAATGTTGATGGGCTATCTAGCGGTGATGATGGCAAGTCAAGAATGAAAGCAAAATGTTGATGGGCTTACTCAGATTCAAAGGAATGGTAAAATTATTGAACGCAAAGTTCGAGGTGGAGTTAAAAATTTAATTATATGTAAATGGACATTTGACTGTAAGAATTGGTTAGGCATGTGTACCCCAGGTTTGAAATGTCACCGGTAAAGTATAGACTGAAACCTAGGTGATAGGGGGAGTATACAGTATTCTCAGATATCTTGTATTTGAAAGAAGTTTGGTTGGTTTTGGTCAAGGGGGTAAAGTTATGTCGAGAGTCGTGATTTTTGAGCACATGATCTTGGTATCATGTGGTTTTAGAGCCCTTGGATTGTATGTAATGGTGTCCTTAAAAGGGCTTAAGATACTCCATTCAAATTATCCTGGAGGTGAGGGGTGAAGCCTCACTTGGTTGGATTTTTTCAAGGGATTAAAGTTTTATATCTCTATTGGTTATGGTGATCATGTTAAGGGATGCAAATTGTGGGATCCTACTGTCCCCAAATCATCAGTAGAAGACATATGTACCATGATAAGCTTTTTTGGATTGCAAAGGGATATTTGTTTGCAAACTCAGGGAATCATTGTATGGCCAAAGGTAACCAGGAAATAGTACAAGATGTTTGATTCCTTCATGGTGAGACAAGTTTCTTAAGAAGCGAGTATGATCATTATGTTTATGGAATATTCATTATCCCAGTGTTATGTTGATGATAGGCTTGTTGCAAGAAAAACATGGTTGAGATCAACAAGATCAGTTGACCAGGATGTTTCAAATTAAGGATCTAGGAGCAACAAAACAAATCTTGGACACAGAAGTACACAGAGACATGAAAAGTGGTAAGTTGTGGTTTTCATTAATAAGTTTTAGTATGAACTTTGTTAAAGTAGTAAATATCCCTTTAGCTTTCCATTGTAAAATTTCTTCAAGTTTTCGTCTTGGTAGTAAGGAAGAAAATGATTATATATCTCATGTATAATACAGTAGGAAGGTTGATGTTTGCGATGGTAATGTTCAAATATTTTACATGCACTTGGTGTTGTCACTGGACACATGGGAAAACCAAATAAAGAGCATGGAAATGGGTGCTTCAATATTTGAGGAGCACGAGTATCACTTACAAAGGTTTCAGTGATTTAGTTTGTGGTTATGTTAATTCAATGGAGGTGGAGTGGTCAGAATGCATACATGTTTATGCAATCAATGTTGTTAGAGAATTTGCAGCGGTGTTTGGCTTCCCTTGGCTTGCAAGAAGGTGATGTTTGATTCTTTGGGAAAGGTATCAAGAAAGTGTTTTCAAGGTGATCATTGTTGGGTTGTGACAACAAATACCCTTTTCGTTACCATTTGGAGGTTTCTCAAATGTTTGGCTTTCTAGATGCTTGAAAACGCTTGAGATATCTCCTGGTTAAATGTAGAATCTTGTCATGAGCTTCTTGGGATTTTTATTCATTTCTCCATGAGCAATAAAGATTATGGTTGCCCCCATATATTCTTATCTATTGTGTGTGATGTTTTATATTTCTCTATTTTTGTCTATGTTCATAAACTCTGTTTGCATACCTAAGGTCCAACATATAGTTATTTGGTATTGGATGGGATTTATTTGGTGTTGGAAGTGATTTATGATTGGTTATTTGTTTGGGCCATATAATATATGTGTTGGGATATTAGTTAGGGACATAGTATTATATTTTTTCTCTAGGATATAGTTCTCCATTGGTTTGGGTTGGAAAATTGTTGATGTCATTGAGTTCGTTTGAGTATGAAAACCGTTGATGTGATTGAGGATGATAATTTCGATCGACATGTGTCCACAAAGTCACATTGATGTGTCTGCAAACTGACGATGGTTTCTCAGAGGCAGTGCAAATGTTTTTTAGTTTATGTAATTGTTTTGTTGGTGGGACGAGGCTTGAGTAAATGTGTAGTCCCATAGTCTTTACTTATTCGTCCTCTTGGTTGTGATATTTATGATGATCTGTATATTCATTATAAATATCGACAACATTTCAGAAAAGAAAAATAAAATATGCTAAAACTACAACTCAAACAGAAGTAGAACAATCTCATAAAACTAATAAGAGAGATTGATGAGATCAAGAGAATGATAGAAGTAACCACGAGTGAAATTAATCATTCCTTAGAAGAAGAAGTTTCCAAAGAATATACCGTACCTTTGGAAATTCCTAAGAAAAAGACTCAACATTCTTCGTTTGAAGAAAGTAGTGACAATGAAAAAGAAGACAAACTAGTCAGATAACTATCTTTGGCAGAATTCACTAGACCAAAAATGTTCATTAAAGTTTGGTTTTTTCCCTCCAGAGCATAAGCCTTACCAATTGGATTGTATAATAGACTCAGGATTCCAATTGAATCTTTCCAAAGGAATTTCCATCCCATAATTCTACTAGGAAAAGACCTCAGACAATGGAATTTCCATATAAGGATGCCCTGTCAAACTACTCGACAAAGTTTGAGATTTTCCAATAAAGGTTGAAGGTCAGAAAGATGTTTTGCCTTTAAATATATTAGATCTCATTAAACACGATTGTATATTAGGCTCTGAATTTCTTACTAGAGTCAGTCCAATATGTATAGATATGCAAAACATGACATTTAGATGTACAATAAATGGTAGAATAGTTTTTTTCCCTCTGTCTTATGAAGGTCACTCAAAATGCAATACTCCCATGAAAAAGTCCAGTCCCAGTCCTATACCTTTTATAGAATTGTAAAAAATGGAGAGACATGTTGCTTATGCAAAGATGCATAGAGACAAATCTCTATCTGATATCTCTATAAAATTAGAAAAAGATTGTTCTTATGAAATTCCAAATGCCTTCTGGATTAGAGAGAAATATTTTTTGTCTTTAACATTTGACCCATTAGCAAAACCCATTCCACATAAAGCCTCTGCAGCCATCATGAGTCCTTCAAAAAGGGACTTTGTGAATTTGACATAAAATATCTCCTCTCCA
Source organism: Picea engelmannii (assembly GCA_009831015.1). Lineage (NCBI taxonomy): Eukaryota > Viridiplantae > Streptophyta > Pinopsida > Pinales > Pinaceae > Picea > Picea engelmannii. The sequence goes on from ML776698.1 coordinate 37,113, forward strand.
ATGGTCTCATAGAACCCTCAAAGAGTCCCTGGGCATGTTGTTCCTTTCTTGTAAATAAACATCCTGAAATAAAGAGAGGAAAGCCTATATTAGTGGTCAATTTTAAGCCACTAAACAAAGTTTTGGAACCTATCAGATATCCCTTGCCAAATAAAGCCAGCTTGCTGCAAATAATGGTAGGATGAATATATTTAGTAAATTTGACTTAATGTCTTGGTTTTACGAAATTGGCATTGAAGCTAAAGATAGGTATAAAACTTCATTTGTCTTCCCATATGGCCAGTATCAGTCAAAAGTATTACATTTTGATATTAATAATGCTACCTCATAATTCCATAAAAGAATGGAAGACATATTTAGGAAAAATAAGTGGGCATTGGTTTACATTGATGACATTTTGATTTGTTCAAACAATCTATAAGAAAATCTAGAACGTCTACATGATTTTTACAAGCTTTTCTATCAGCATGGTTTGGTTCTTTCAAAAAGTAAAATGGAGATAGGCAAGGATGAAATTGAATTTTTTGGATTCACGATAAATAAAGGATAGTTTTGTTGACATATTTTACAGGAAGAGTGTGCTTGTCATTGATGGAAAGAACAACAATGATGATGCAAAATAGGAAAAGAATAAGCTCAGAGGAGGAGCAAACAGTACGCAGAGATCAAAGCTCGAAAGGAAAAGCGTAAGCTCAGGGTGAGAAGCCTTAGCAGTCGTCTGATCAAGAAATCAACTGTGTTGATCGTCTCATTTTATGCATGTTTTTCATATGAGTGACCATGGGCTTAATGATCATTGGAGGATCGTGACCATCAAATCTGCAAGTCAGATCAACGACAAGGATGAATCGCGGGGAGCGAAAGGAGAATTAAATGACTCGCTAGTTCTAATCCCACAATTGGTCTAGATCGTCATATCTCATAGAATCGAATATCGACGACTTTGGTTGATCCAACAAATGATCAGTTTAAGTCATATCAAGTCATGATTGTTGAATGTGCAATCGCCAGATCAACAAAAGGGATAGATTTCAGAGATCGGAAGGAGAATTAAACGACTCACTAGCTCCAATCCCGCAATTGGTCTAGATCATCAGATCTTGTAGACTCGGATATCGACGACTGTGGTTGATCCAACAAGATATCATATTAAGTCAAACTGAGTTGTGACCATCGGATGCGCAATCACCAGATCAATGGCAGGGATAGATTGTAGAGAATGAAAGGAGAATTAAAGATCGTGTTATTTCCAATCCTACAATTACTCAGGACCGTCATATCTTATAGCCTCGAATATCGACGATTGCGGTTGACTCACAAATGGCGCAGAACTTCAAATTGTGGAGTTTTTGTGACATGTTAAATCACTCGAAAGTTATGGTTCCGCAATCATCCTTGATCGTTGATCTACTTCGAGTGTCTTCACAACCGTTGGATCACATTTTAGTGGAAGGACATGATAAGCTAAAAGCGCTGAGAGTTTGATTATCTGAATGCCTGTCAGCCATCAGATCAAACCCAAATTCCCATCAGTTGTTGGATCATTTCGAGTGGAAGGATAGGATAAGCAAGGTAAAAGATCTGAGATCTCACTTATGCGAATACCCATCAGTTGTTGGATCAATTCAAGTGGAAGGACATGATAAGCTAGAAAATTTGCACTATAGATAGATCGAGCCATCGATCTAAGAACATGATCAATGAACATCATTCACTTTGGATATAAAGAGGCAAGGAGGTTATGCTTTGGAAAATTTAAGATTTGAAAAACTCTAAGCCCGGAGAGCCGAAAATTTGAAATGAATAAGGACCATCAGATCTGGAGAACATACAATGACCGTTAGATCAGAGAGATATACAGCAGCAGATTACATCAGCAAACCTCATCCACAAAGACATGTGGAAAACCACGTCAAAAAAGGACATGTGGTGTACCACGTCAGCAAATGACATATATGGCAGACCTCAGCAAACCACATCAGCAAAGGACATATGTGGTAGACCATGTTAGCAAGGACACGAGTCGTCCGATTTGAAAGATCACTTCGGTTGTGTTCTCATTTGTCGATCTAATCCAGTGGAAGGATAGCGTAAGTTCAAATCTCTGAATTGCAAAGACCCGAAGGAGATCTCAATCGTCGATTTGATGTTGGGTGCACTCTCAACCATTAATCAAGATACAGTGGAAGGATAGCGTAAGTATAATAGTTGAATACCTAGAGTAAAAGGTGGCCATCCATATCAACGATTGATTAAGTCCTGGCCGTCATATTAAGCCTTGTAAGAATCAAATCTGACGATTGATCTATTTCTATGAAATAAACGTAAACCATTTGATCTCTTCAGGAAATCTGATTCATAATTTTTGAAAGGTTTCAAACCCAAAAGTTCTGAAGGGAGAAATGTCAAAGTTATGACTATTGTCCATTTTAGGAGATTGAATCATCACCGTTGAATTTATAAGCTCTCAAGCGCTCGTTGAGCCTAGCATATGGTCACCACCATTGGTCATGTGAGATAAGATATTTAAATAAGATATAATCCGAAGACGATCAAACCGAATCTTATCGAAGTGTTATTGTTTCATCTTGTGATTTCTTGATCAGTTAGGATTTAGTTACACTAACTGAATTATTATTCCTGAGTGAGTGAATCATTCGTTCCTGAATGTTGGAATCATGGATCTTGAGCATTCTGAGTTTCTTGAAATGAGTGTTCTGAGATTCCCGAAATGATTGTTCTGAGATCGCCTACTTGATCATTGGAGATGGGAGTGTAATGGAGGATGATAGCATGAATAAAAGGATAATGTTGTGACAGACAGAGGTTGTTGTTTCTATGAAAAACAAGTTGAATTGTATGTAATGGAGAATACAACATGAACAAAAAGAGATAGAACAGTGAAGCATGATCTAAGAGAGGAAGAAAAATCTGAGGTGCACAAGCAAAGACAGAGAAGAAGAAGAGAAAGCGCAAGAAGATGCCAGAAGGAAGACATTGATGCAGGCATAGCAGAGCAGTGTAGTAGAACAACGATGAGACTGGTAAGCCATTGATGAATACTATATCACTGTAATGAATTTAAGTAAAAAAGATGTATATCTAAGGGTGGTAGGGAGGTGGTAGGGAAGGTTGTTGTCCTTAGAGTTTTAAGTGGGTGCTTGAACACAAGGATTTGTGGCTTCCATCTGGTGGTAGCCAGAGAAACCAGGGTGGCGGTATTGTGAAAGGGAGAACGATTGTTCTCTGTAACATAGGTGGGTGGATGTGTGACTAGAACCTTGTTCTTCCATCCAGTTGGTGTTGGAACACTCATGGAGTTGTTGCTTCCTTCTAGTGGGTGCTAGAGAAACCAAAAGTTGGTGCTCTCAGCAAGTTGCAACTTGTAAAAAAGAGGTGGTAGCCTCACAAAGAGTGGGTGATCATAATAATGATGTATAGAATATAAATACTACTTATCATATTAAGAAGAAGAGGTTATCTCCCTTGATGGGTTTCCTTAGGAATATATGTCTTTGTATACTTCATTTGTGTGATTGATGTTGAATACTCTATTGCTTACTTCCCTAAATTATTGTGATCATCATTAAGTGTTCTGTAATGAATTTAAAATGGGTATAATTGTTTAAGCACAGTAAAAACTGGGTCACCCCCCCACCCCTCTCAGTTGCCTAAGATTTTGTATTAGATAGGGTTCCTTTTATCTAAGGGTAGATCCTAGAGGTTAAACATGACTATCCATGAAGTTAATTCAACCAATAAGGCCCCCTCTGTTCAATGGAACAAACTTTGCCTTCTGGAACATTAGCATAAGAACCTACATAATGGCTTTAGGTGAAGATGTCTGGGATGTGGTAGAGATTGGTTATGTAAAGCCAGTTCTACTAGCTTCTAAGGATGACAAGCTAGAATTCAGCTTCAACGCTAATGTTATCATTTATATTCTGAGTGGGCTTGCAAAAGAATAATTTGTAAAAGTTATTCACTTAGAATTTGCCAAAGAAATGTGGGACAAACTCATTAGCAATTATGAAGGTAATGAGAAGGTAAAGGATGCCAAGCTTCAAACCTACAAACTACAGTTTGAATAGATAAAGATGAAAGAGGATGAAATTGTTGGGAAGTACTTTTTGAGAGTTGAAGAACTAGTAAATGCAATGAAAGCACTTGGGGAAAAAATTGAAAAGCCTCTTTCGTTCAGAAAATTTTGAGATCTCTCCCAGATAGGTTCAACCCTAAGGTCTCTGCTATAGAATAACTTAATGATCTAAAAACTATTCCTTTTAATAAACTTCTAGGAACATTGACTGCATATGAAATGAGGATAGGTAAAGATAAACCCTCCTCTAGAGAAGCATAATTTAAAGTAGATGAGAATGAGGATTCTAAACCTGATGAAATTGAAGAAACGTTTGTGAGAAAACTAAAGAAAGGATCAGGAAAGTACCAAGGAAAGTTGCTCTTCAAATGTTTTAACTGTGTAAAGATAGGTCACTTTGCATCTAAGTGTCCACACAAGAAGAAGGACCAGAACTCTAAAGGTGAAGAGAAGTACAAATTCAAGAGATTTGGTAAAAATAAAAGTTTATGTGTAAACAATGCTGACTCTTTAGGAGAGACAGATAGTGATTATGCTTGTGAAGATAAGGTTAATGAACTTATTCTTATGGCCAAAGAGGATTATGATAATAAAATCACAAGAAGTGATGTTAATAATGAAGAAGTTTTGTTTGACTTGGAAGGAGAGATGATCAGTGCTTTGAAAGAGATTAACAGACACAGACTTAAGAAGAGAAAGCAAAAACAATTGATGATACAGTTCAAGAAAGACAGTAAAAAACATGTTGAAGGCTTTGCCTCGCTAAAAGTGGAATTAGAAGAGGCAAATAAAATAGAGGACATTTTGAAACAAAATTTATTAGAGAAGAAGGCAATATGTGAAGCCTTGGAAGAAGAGGTAGTAAAAACCAAAAAAGAGATGGAGAAGTTTAAATCCTTGTATCTCCAAAATCTTCCAAGAATTAAAGCCTCAGTAGAACTAAATGACATTTTGAGCAAACAAAGATCTCCTTTGTTGAATATTGGTTTAGGTTGTGTAAGTGGTTCAAGCAGCAAAGAGCCAGAAAGCAAAGATCCAGTAAAGATGATCAAGTTCCAAGTCAACAGACAATTAGACCATGCGAGTACTCTGCCAGAAGAAGCTAATAAAGACAAGATGATCCTTGGTCAAGAACAAATATATCAGAAGATGGAGCAACAAATTCCAAGAAGAAGGCCATCCTTTAGGTACCAAAATTTCTTCCATGGTTACTATTTTTGCTTCTCTAATTTTGGTCATAAGATTGCAAATTCTCAAATTAAGTTTAGAGACATGCAACTAAGGAGATCAAGAAATAAACAATCTTTAAAACATAGAACCAAACAACCAATGAGTAGATAAAGTTACACCAATCACTTTGACCTATTGAACAATGAGCTCAAATGTTATAACTGTCATAACTTTTGCCACAAAGCTGCAAATTGTCATATGAAGGATTACAAAGCAAATCCAAGGATAAAACCCTTAGCAAGAAATGCCAACACATTGAAAAAGAAAGATAGTGAAAAATGTGGGTTAGTACTTTCAACTCAAAAACAAAAAGACCCCTGGTATCTAGACAATGGATATTCCAAGCACATGACTGGAGAGAAGGATAAGTTTATGTCCATAAGTAAAATTAAAATAGGAAATGTGACCTTTGGAAATGATGAACCAGGTAAAATCAAAGGTAAAGGGATGATGAGTTTGAGTAATGGTAAAGTAAAAGCCCAGGATGTTCTACTTGTAGATGGGATGAAACATAATTTTCTCAGTGTAATTCAAATGTGTGATAGAGGATGTGAAGTGGTGTTCACTTCCAAATATTTTAAGATAAAGTCTGTAAACTCAGGACAAGAGGTGGCTGAAGGCATAAGGACAGATAGTAATGTATATGTGTTGAAAGAAGATATAGAAGAGTGTCATATAAGAAAAAATGATGAAAGTTGGTTATGGCATAGGAGACTTGGACATCTAAACTTTGACCACTTAATTAATCTCAAAAATATTGAGGCAGCAAAATATCTTCCAAGAATATCAAAGCCACAAGATTCTGTTTGTAAACCCCGCCAAGTATGAAAGCTAACCAGGACTCAATTAAAATCCAAGAGCTCTACTTCAACAGAGAAACCACTCCAATCAGTTCATATGGACTTATGTGGACCATTAAGATAGGAAGGAATGGGGAATGAAAACCACTTCATGATGATCATTGATGATTACTCCAGACTCACTTGGGTTTCTTTTCTCAAAGAAAAAGATGAAGCATTTGAGAAATTTAAAATATTTAAGGCTTTAACTGAGAATCAAACATGAAACGGGATAAAGGAAGTAAGATCAGATAGAGGAGGAGAATTTATGTCAAGTGATTTCAAGGAATTTTTTGATAAACATGGGATCAAGAGAGAATACACAATCCTAGGAACTCCACAACAAAATGTAGTTGAGAGGCAAAACAAAACAATTCAGCAAATGGCTAGGTCATTGATGAATGAGAAGAACAGTGGTCAAAGCTACTGAGTAGAAGCAATACACACAATAGTTCATATTATTAAAAAATCCCACCTCATACCACACACTGACAAGACACCTTATCAACTGTGGTATGGAAGACTTGCTTCAATCAAACACTTCAAAGTCTTTGGGAGTAAGTGCTACATAAAGAATAATAATTAAAACCTTGACAAGTGTGATGACAGGGCTAATGAGGGCATCTTATTAGGATATGCTACCAATAGTAAATAATATAGATGCTTTAATAAAAGATTTCATAAATTAGTTGATTTCATTGATTTAAAGGTTGATGAAGGAGTCACAGTAAGAGAGGTGAGCAATATTGAGTCTGCTACATAGGACACATCTGAAGCTGAAGATGAACAGGTCCAAGAATCAAAAGGAGAAGACTCTGAGTTAGATACAAATACTCTGCAAGACTCAAACCAGGAGATCAAGACAAAGACACCCTCCATATTGATTAGGAAGAATCATCCTGAACATCAAATAGTTGGTCATCCAAACGAAGGAGTTTGGACAAGAAAGTAGTTGAATAATGTCTCAGAACAATCTCATATTTCCCTTCTGTCTTTGCTTGAACATAAAGACTTTAATGTAGCCAACAAAGATGACCATTGGGTTAAAGCCATGAATGATGAACTTGACCAGATTGAGAAAAACAATACTTGGGAGATGCTTCCTAGACCTAAAGGTAAAAATGTCATAGGTTCCAAATGGATCTTTAAGAATAAATTGAATGAGCAGGGACAAGTTGTCATGAACAAAGCAAGATTGGTCTGTAAGGGCTATGAACAGATTGAAGGGAAAGATTTTGATGAAACCTTTGCACTAGTGGCAAGATTGGAAGCCATAAGAATGTTTCTTGCCTATGCATGTCATAAGAACTTTAAAGTATATTAGATGGATGTTAAGTCAACATTTCTTAATGGAGATCTAAAAGAAGAAGTATATATGGAACAACCTGAAGGATTTTCACTAACAGATAATCATGAATTTGTCTGGAAGATGAAGAAAACCTTATATGGGTTGAAACAAGCTCCTCATGCCTGGTATCATAGAATGAATAAATATCTTCAAGACAAAGGGTTCAAGAGAGGAACGATTGACAACAATCTATATATCAAAACATAGGGTAATTATTTGCTCATTTTGTTGATCTATGTAGATGACATCATCTTCAAAAGTAATAATGCTCCATTGGTACAATGGTTTGCCTCTGCCATGCAATCTGAATTTGTAATGTCTATGATAGGGGAACTATCATTTTTTCATGGTCTGCAAATTACTCAGAGGTCTGAAGGAATATTTCTTTCTCAAGAAAAATATCTAAGATAAATATTGAAAAGGTTTCAAATGGAATATTATAAACCTGTGAGCACACCTATGGTCACTGGATGCAAGTTAAGAAAGGATGATGAATCACCTAATGTTGATCAAAGTTCATATAGGTCTATGATAGGCATCCTATTGTACATCAAAACATCTTGTCCAGACATAGTGCATGTTGTTGGAATGGTAGGAAGGTATGAGTCTGCACCTAAACATAGTCATTTTCTATGTGTCAAAAGAATATTCAAATATTTAAAAGAAACAATGAACTATGTCCTATGGTATCCTAGGAATCATAATTTTCAATTATCAGTCTATTCAGATGATGATTGGGCTAACTACATGGATGAAAAGAAAACCACAAGTGGATGTGCATTCTTCTTAGGAGATTCTCTTGTAGCATGGTTGAGCAAGAAGCAAGATTCCATTTCCTTATCGACTACTAAAGATGAATACATATAAGCTATCACTTGTTGTACCCAAGTACTCTAGATGATTCAGAGACTTGCAGACTTGGAGGTAAAGTATATTGCATTGATCCCAATTCATTGTGATAATAATAGTGCAATTAGCATGCCAAAGAATCCTGTATTCCACTCCAAGACCAAGCACATCCCCATAAAATATCATTTTCTGAGAGAGCAGGTCACCAATCAGATTGCTCAAGTTCATTACATTCCAACCACAGAACAAATTGCACACATCTTTACTAAACCCCTAGACAAGACACCATTTGAATATCTCTGTCAGAAGTTGGGTGGCATCCCTTCTCTCACCTAAGAGAGTCCATCCTGTAAGGGGGAGTATGTGTTGATTGAATATCTGATACCTCTGAAAATTATTGCAACATCTCAAGGGGAGCATGTTCTCTTTGACATTGATTTCAAAGGGGGAGAAAAGGTCTAGTTTGAATGCTACAGTTGGAGGTCTAAGCAAAATAGTACAGCCTTTCAGGGTTGCCATCAATGCCAAAGGGGGAGATTGTTGACATATTTTACAGGAAGAGTGTGGTTTCCATTGATGGCAAGAACAAAAGAGATGATGGCAAACAGGAAAATCATAAGCTTAGAGGAGGAGCGAACAATACTTAGAGATCAAAGCTCAGAAGGAAAAGTGTAATCTCAGGGTGAGAAGCCTCAACAATCGTCCAATCAAGAAATTGACTTTGTTGATTGTCTCATTTTACGAACATTGGTCATATGAGTGACCATGGGCTTAAGGATCATTGGAGGATCATGACCGTCATATCTGCAAGCCCGATCAACAACAGGGATGAATTGCGGGGAGCGAAAGGAGAATTAAATGAATCACTAGTTCTAATCCCACAATCGGTATAGATCATCAGATCTCATAGACTTGAATATCGACGACTATGGTTGATCCAAAAAACGATTAGCTTAAGTCATATCTAGTTGTGACTGTAGGATGCACAATCGCCAGATCAACGACAGGGATAGATTGCAAAGATCTGAAGGAGAATTAAACGACTCGCTAGTTCAAATCTCGCAATTGGTCTAGATTGTCAGATCTTGTAGACTCAGATATCGATGACTGTGGTTGATCCAACAAGTGATCAGATTATGTCGGATTGATTTGTGACCATCGGATGCGCAATCACTATATCAACTGCAAGGATAGATTGTGGAGAACGAAAGGAGAATTAAAGATCGTGATATTTCCAATCCCACAATTGCTCAGGACCGTCAGATCTTATAGCCTCGAATATCAACGATTATGGTTGACTCACCAACGATGCACAACTTCAAATTGTAGAGTTTTGTTGATGAGTTAAATCACTCACAAGTTATGGTTCCATAATCATCCTTGATCGTTGATATTCTTCTAGTGTCTTCACGAATGTTGGATCACATTTTAGAGGAATTACATGATAAGCTAAAAGGGTTGAGAGTTTGATTATCCAAATACCTGTCAGCGTTCAGATCAAACCTGAATTCCCGTCAGCCTTTGGATCATTTTGAGTGGAAGGATAGGATAAGAAAGGTAAAATATATGAGATCTCACTTATGCGAATACCCATCATCCGTCGGATCAATTCAAGTGGAAGAACAAGATAATATAGAAAAGTTTCACCGTAGATAGATCGAGCCATCGATCTAAGAACATGATCGATGAACATCATTCACTTTGGATATAAAGAGGTGAGGAGGTTACGCTCTAGAAAATATGAGATTTTAAAAACCCAAATCCTAGAGAGACGGAAATTCGAAATGAATAAGGGCCATCGGATCTATAGAACATACAATGAGCGTAAAATCAGGGAGATCTACGTTAGCAGATTACGTTAGCAAACCTCATCTGCAAGGACATGTGGCAGACCACGTCGACAAAGGACATGTGGTAGACAACATCAACAAAGGACATATATGGAAGACCACATCAACATACCACATCAGTAAAGGACATATGTGGCAGACCACATCAGCAAGGAAATGAGTTGTCCGATATGAAAGATCAATTCGGGTGTATTCTCATATGTTGATCTACTCCAGTGGAAGGATAGCGTAAGTTGAAATCTCCGAAGTCCAGAAACCAAAAAGAGATCTCAATCATCGATATGATGTCGGGTGCACTCTCAACCATTGATCAAGATACAATTAAAGGATAGCGTAAGTATAATAGCCGAAGACCTTATCCTATCACGTTCATATATGATGTCGAGCAATGTTTTTCATACATGTTCTTCCTTGACATAAATACCCCACCAGAATATCCGTATGATAGTGATGGAAATTTCTTTGAAGGATGCACATGTGAAGAACATCCCTATATCTATCTTGTAGGACATGATTACTTTGATTAAAGAGTGGTGGTACGCTTAAAGTAGCTCCATAGTTGTAAATCAGTCCTAGGTTTGTGTCTTTTGTGTTGGTTCAGGTCCCCATATGTTCGTTAGGACCACTTAAGGGAAGAGATAATGGCAGTGGAGTGCAAATTGTCACCGAGAATCTTTTCTTTTGACTCATAAATGTTAGTTTTGGTCACCAATTGCACCAGATGTCATATTATAAATAAAGGATCTCCCTGTTAGAAAAACAGGACCACGGAGCAATAAAATAAAACAAATGCAGAAACAAAACACAGAAGACACACAATACAAGAGAGACACAGATTTACGTGGTTCACCCAGTGTGGGCTACGTCCACCAGAGAAATTGCCAGGTCCTT
>ML776698.1:62614-95938 GCA_009831015.1 Picea engelmannii
CAGTAGAGGCAGATTGATCAAGTAAAACTGAATTTCCAATGCAGCCAAGTAAGAAACTGATTTGTTGATATCATGCTTGATCTCGACTTGAACAACAATGGAAGCCATATCATGCAGAAAAGAGGTTTAAATAGATGATAAAAACAATCTTCTTCTGACAAAAATATCCTTGGGTTTATGCTAGTCATAGAATCCAAATATTCAACAATAGGGTCATCGAATTCACAAAGAAATACCTTTTTGAACTACTGATCCAACTGAAAATTGAAATGATGTTGAAAGTTGCCTTTACTAATCTCATTGTTGAATGTAGGATGCTCAACCCTTGCCGAAGAAACATGTAGGATGGACTGTTGATTTGGAATTTTCAGCTCCTCACCTTCTTCTCCATATTTGCTGCAATTCCCCTGTGTCTGCACATCTGAATGTTGATGGATTCCCTTAGCATTTTCCGCAGATCCGAAACTATCACCCATAAACATTGGCAAACTAAGGAAATATGAACTCTTCAGGTTTTCTGAAAAGTATAAGTCTATGAAAGATGTCACTGGATCTTTAAAAGGAAGATAAGTAACATGCTGATCCTCAGAAAATAGCTGCACATCTATGGCAGCCTCCTGCTCATTCATGACTATTCATCTGCAAGAAGACTGATCATCTTCTTGTCCTCTTGAGATCAACTCGTGATCATCAAAAACTTCACTTTCATTATCAGAATAATTCTCACAAGAGGATAACAAAACATGATTTCCATCACATGGATTAGGATCAGCTGAGAACATATAATTTATTATGCAATCATTAGTCATCATAGGCTCTTCTTGATTTACAAATTGATCATAAGCTTCACAAGCATACCTGTCTCTAGAATATTCTGCCAATGTTGATGAATTCAGATCCGAATCTGAAATAAGCTCGTATGCTTTCTATTGTTCTAAATTTGCTTCATACTCATTACCTCCCTGCTCAAAATCTGAACCATACTGACATTGTTTTTTCTCATGTGCAAACAGATTGTCAAAGTCAACCTGCTGTCGGATCCTCCTGGAAGCACGGATATTATCCTCCACCTCTTGAGCGTCTTCAAACAAGTTCCCTAATGATGAATACTTCCTTTCTAGCAAGAGAAGGACAAGTTCAATATGTTGAGCCATAAGATAGTATATCATGGCAGCAATCTCAGTAGGCCGAATCTCCAATGGAATGTCATAATAAACACGGTAAAACCTTCTATTGAAAATAGGCAAGGCTTCATCTTGCTCTCATTTCAAAGAATAGAAATCAACAAGGTATGAATCTAAAGATTTGTACTTGCCCCAATACTTCAGGAAAGCATTAGAGAACTCGGTCCAAGAGCCAATTGAATCAGTTCTCAGACTTTTAAACCATGTAGAAACATCTTTGATCAGAGACTTTGAGAAAAATCTCATGATCACGTCTTCATGCGAAAGCTGAAAACGATCAACAAAATCCAAAAAGGATTCCATGTGTCTCTCAGCTAAAGCTTGATTCTCTCCAGAAAACCAAGGGAGATATTCATAACAGTCACTAGGATAAGGATGAAGAAGAAGGGGCATCTTTAAAGGTTTGAACATCTTCATCTGGATCTTAACATGAAAAGTTGTGGGTTGATCATGAGAGTTAACAATTTCATGACGAGGTTCAGAAATTATGACAAGAGGGGATGAGATCTGGATAGGATCTGAAACAATTTCTATCTTTTCAAGGTCACATGGTTGATCATATTCTAAAGGAAAAGAAATACAATAGTCATCTTTGTGAATGGGTTGAGGTAAAGCCACTGAATCTACATCTACAATGCAGGGCTGCAGGATTTCCTCTTCTAAAGACGAATATATACAAGAAGGATGATGATTTTTTGAATATACAAAACATAAAATAATTCTCTTTACACACGAAGGGAAAAGAATGAAAGAGGTAATAAAGAAAAACAACAGTTCATGAAGCAAACCAATGAACTAATACATGGATTTTGATTTGAGCCTCTTCATCTTTTATCAACAGGATCCTCCCCAGTGGAATCTTTGAACGTGGATTCGCCGGATAGATGCTTACAACCAATATAATGCTCAGCCTTTGTCTATTATCAAAAGCTGAAACTATGTCATCTCCTATGGAAGCTTGCTTCATTCTCCGTTCCCCGATAATGGCCCCAATTTGTTATCACTCCAAGAAACTCCTTAGGGTTGTAGACTAAGGATGCTTGGTAACTTAATAAGTCATGAAGAATAAAAGTGTGGATCAATGGGATAATAGAGAGTAGTTAATGGGAAGACAACTCACAATGCAATCGAAAGAAACAGTGCTTTTAGGAATCAATGACCAGACAAAGTAATTGAAATGGGATATGGAGAAAATTGATCTAGATAATCAAGTACAACAATGTGTAGGATCATACAAGCCAGCAAGAATTCCTTTAGTTCAAGTTTATGAGCTTAATAAGAAGATAACAGTTCTTAGAAGTTGAGCTAAACTGAAATAAAGTACAGAACATGGAATAGATGAAGAAATCTGTCATTAACAAAAAAATAAAACTGTCTTTCTGTATTGAGAAATAAGTGTCTTAGTACAATAGAAAAGGAGTATCCAAAATTGAACCCTTAGTACTCCAAATGTCTTTGGCTTTATAGCCTTACAAGATGAAATCTAGATTCTTGAAAGATGGATCAGATTTACTAAAAATAGTCAAATCAAAACAGATACAACAAGTGTAGGATGAGATCCTATAAAAATGGATCTAGAATGGAAAATCAAAACAAAATAGGAGAGGTCCTATTTAGTGATCTCTAAAAATAGTAGATTGCTGATGAAGTGCAGTTTCAGCCTCCCAAGGCTGTTTGATTTGGTCCTCCAAAGATAAAATTCGAATTGGGTGATGTGTCATTTGATCCCTATCATTTTTCCCTTGAAAATGACCAAATCTAGTCAAAAAATCCCCTTTTGACTTTCATCTCCAAGAATAGCCTTCAGATTTTGATTTGACAATTCATAACTAGCTTATTGAAGAAGATTTCAAACCATTCAAACCCAAAAAATCCCGATCTGGGCAAAAATTTGGGTATTCTGGCCGTGACAGGCTTTCACCAGCTAATTTACCTGAAAATATGCTTCTTAGCTAGTGAAAGGCGGAGCTTTCACCAGCTAACTAGTTATAATTCTGCCTTCTGTGCTGGTGAAAGCGCAGATTTTTTCAAAATCAAATTTCTTAGTCATGGAGAGTCCATTTTGTGTGCTTCAATAGTCGATCGACATGTACAAATCCTAATATTTCCAATGGTGCTTTCAAATCTGCATTTGGATCCCGGGAAGCTAGTCAAATATTCCCTATAAGATTAGGCATCATTCTTTCAAAAATGTCAGTGCATTTTTTATCGCTAACAGGTGGGACAGGCATGTGGGGAATGAGAGTCTATGATCATTGGGTGTAAGTGGCTCCTTGGAGGAAATGCTTCCTGTAGACTTGTGCAACTTCCTATTGTCCTTTCCAAGCCTAAGAATCCCTTTCCTGATGGAGTTTAGTCGCAGCTCGTGGGTGACCCACTGCTGAGAGTGGTGAGCAGCGTGGTCTAAGGATGGGAGGTTCATGGAAGGTCTGCACATAGTTGTTGCACTACAATTAAGAGATAAGTATTATTTTTGTGCTTAATGGTTAATGATGTATTTTAGTGCAGGTCTATGATTCTTATAATAGTATCATTTGTTTCACTGTATGTATGCTTTCATTTTATCTCTGTTTGTTTTTGTTAAGTTTATATGTGATTTATTCTGTAACGATCTCTATCTTCCATAGCCCAGCAGTTCTATGTATGGGCATCGACAATTTTAATTATCTATAACAAACCTTGAGACCATGTGTTTCTGAGGTAGCATGGTCCTACCTCTGGGTGTCTGGGGATGTTACAATCGGGTATCATAGCATGATAGTTTCAAGTATCATGAGCGGCCTGCGAGGCTGGGTATGTTCCAATCTGGTTTTCAGAATATTTGGTTTTGAGTTAGTGACGTTTTCCTCGGGATGGGTGGCTAGGGGACGTTATAATCTGGTATCAAAGAATGATAGTTTCAAGTAGGATGAATGACATGCATGTTTTTGTATGTTACAATCTAGTTTTCAGAATAATTGGTTTTGATTTGGTGACGTTTTCCCCAACATGGATTCCTAGGGGATGTCACAATTTGGTATCAGAGCCAATTTTTAAACATTGAACCTTGATGGGACACAAAGGTGGAATTTGAAGTAAAAATCCCACAGGGATTTGAAGTACAGAGTGCTAGAGGGCACTGAAAGCACTCTTGGGTGGTATTCAAAAGATCAGAAGGTATAGCGGTTTGATAAACCACAATAGATGTGGTAATGGGCCAAAAAATTAAATTTGGTCGATTGGATCTATTCGTAGGGAGACAGACCCCTCACATCGGTTGCATCCAAAGAATATGTGTAGAGGTTAAGCACCAAATTCCTTCACACTTTGCCCCTCTGGCCATTTTAAAACTATAAGAAAAGGAAACTATCGAAGTATCGAAGTCTAGAACCAATATGGATCATCTATTCCAAGGGACACGTGTCCAAATATTAAGCAAGGTTTGACGTTCCGACACTCGAGAAGAAATGGCTTGTGGTTGCACGGCAGGAAGAGACCCTTGAAGTCCTGGAGTGTTGAGGTAATGTGTTAAGATGATGTCCTTAGGAGTGACATGGACCAGTTCGATAGTTCGTCAATTAGGTATTTCGACAGCTTGGAGAAAATGTAGAAGGTAGGAAATCCCCGAAGTCTCGAAGCACTGAGTATGACGTGGCAATATGATGCCACCTAGGGTGACGTGGACCTACCTAGGTCTACCAGATGTCACTCATTTCCTTACTTTTGATAGGCCCTTAGGACAGATTGGAACCTAACAGGTGTCACGCGACAGAGGGGCCACGTGTCACCACTTTGATTGATGACAATTGTACTTCATGGGCCTGGAAGGTTAAGCAGTTCGGGACTTTGATGTTCCAGAGAAACATCGCGAGCTAAGGTGAAATCCCCTGAGGCCCGAAGTTCTGAAGTGACATGGCATGAGAACGTCACCTAGAGTGATGTGGAATTCCCTAGTCCTGCCATGTGTTAGTTAGAACGGTACCTGGATGACCTTGTTGGACCAATAGCAGTCTGACACGAGGGGCCATGTTTCACCATATTATATGAGGATGAGTGTACTATGTGGACCTCATAAATATTAAGTGATTCAGGAATTCAACATCCGGGAGAAATGAAGTGCGCTGATGTGAAATATCCCGAAGCTCGAAGTCCTGAAGTCTCGAAGTGACATGGCATGAAATGCAAGATGCATGCCAGGAATTAGTCAGATTTGTATTTTTGTCAATCTTGTTGAACCAATTAGCAGTATGACACATGTGGCCATGTTTATATTATGACATTAGTATTACATGGGCCCCAGAAAGTTAAAAGGTACGAGAGTTCGACATTCGGAAGAAATGAGAGAAGAAGGTGTGAAATTATCTGAACCTAGAAGTTTCGAAGTGCTAAAGTTATGGATAAGCGCTGATCAAGCTAGTGCTTGGTCACAAACTGTGGTCACATGAATTTGGGGACCAAAGAAAAAGGGCTAGTGCCCGAATTGTTTTTTTAAGAACAAGAAAAAGCTTAGAGAAGGAGTCATGAGGTCCCTGATTGAACAAATCTAGATCAAAAGAAGTAAGGAAAAAACTGTAAAGCTGAAGAGAGGATCTAGCATGGATCCAAGAGCCAATTCATCTCTAAGAATTAAGAAAATAGAACATAGATCACCTTCCAAGAATCTCCATTGCTCAAATAGTCATAACTTCCTTCTCAAAACGTAGAATTGAGAAAGGGAGCAGTCGTTGGAAAGGTATGGAAAATTAGAGGACAACTATTGACCCAAAAATTATCTATGGATCATAAAATTTCTCAAGAAATAAAAAAATAAAATGAGTATGATATATATTAATGAATCAGAATGATTCATGCTATCATGAAATTATTAAGAACAATTATCCTGACAAACTTCTATTGACTGCACATTTTTGTAGAATTAACAGTTGTCAGTTTAGAGTCAGCACATAGTGCAGAAGTGATGGATGATACTTAGGTATTCTTCAGTCAGGAATATGAAAAAAAAGGGTTGAATGTCTAGTTGGATAGGGAAGGAACCAACTCCAATGGACATGGAGAAGAAAGGGAGGAAGACATAAATATGGCTAAGACCCTTAGAAAATTTTAGACATATGTCCAGAGCCACAAGGATGATAATGAAAGTCTTATGAAGGCCAAGGAACAAGAAGAATAATTCAACATTAATTTGAGGTATTTAGCTTTTAGATGTTCGTAAACATGGAAGAAAGAACATATGAAATGGATGTTAACGTAATCTAAGGTTTGGGTGTACTTCCATTTTCCAACTTCTATAACCAAATTGTCTAGAAGACCCTCTACAAGATCCACCTGAATGAAAATTTGACCCACCTTCCTTTGATTCTTTTGATTAGTTATATAATTTAAGAAAATGAATCTTCCTATAGAATTCATCTTTGAGGGTCAAGCAATTCCATAATTCTAACGAAAGAGTCGGGAGATTTACCCAAAAAGGTTGGGTGGAGAATTTTTCTCTTATGGAATCAAATTGTAGAGACCCACAAGCGGGTAGCTCCCCCAATTTAGGTAAATTATGAAGATTAGGAATCTGTAAATAATCAATATCCTTTCTGTGATGAATGACCCTGAGCCTGGACCATCGCATCTGATCTCGACATTCAGCGCCTGGAAAGAATTGAAAAGAATCTGGATAAGGAGAGTGGCTCTAGAAAATCAGGAAGCCATGAGACCCCTGAGAATAAAGGAAGATCAAGGAGTGGTAGAAGACATCACCATCACTCCCAAAAACATTCCCAAAGGAGAGAACATAATATCTCAATTCCATCCCCTATTGTAATAGACCCACGATGGGGAAAAAATAAAAAAAATAAATTGTCCTCATAGGAAGAGATCCTTTCCCTATACGATTCCTAATTTGGGAAGTCTAGGACTCAGCCAGACCCTCTGATTAATTTTCTCATATTCTCTAAGTCAAAAAAGACTTTGATACCTTGATAGTCTCACCTCTTAATCAAACATAGGCCCTTCTGGCTTCTGGTGCAGGTCTCATGATACCTACGACCTTCGCCTTCGTGCTTCAGCGAAGTCTCGAAGTTGGCGTTAGAACCTTTTCTCTTGGCCCCTCCTCGGATGCGACCTTGGGTGATGACCTCATGAAAACACACAACCATGGGGGCGACCAAAGGTGGTTTGAAACCAATCTATTTTTTGGCCCGCAATTCTCCTCGAGCCTCCACATGTCCTTTCTCCAAAACCAGGGTTTGGATTGCGGTCCGCCCTCAACTTTTTAAAGTTTGAGCACCTTCAATCCCTGCAATTCTACGGTACCATCGATCTCCCGATATTGACGGTATTGTTTGAACTGACATTTCAGATATGCCCTTTTCAAATCCATAGACCAGATCTTCCCCTCCCATATCAACAAATGTAACCTCCTTCGTGATTCCAGACTTCAGACTTTTCAAATCTCAAACCCTGCTTTCCTCCATACATCAATCTTCCGTAGTTGACAATTTGCAGACACCTATTCTCCTAAATCACCAACCTTGCTTCTACTTTGGGTGTTTGACCTTTCAACTAGATCAATGGTCTTGTGGCCCTCTTCTCGATCAATGGTCAAGATCTCCTTCAGGTCTCCTAACTTATGAGATCTCAAATATCAAAATTCACCCTTTTTCCCAATGGATTTTATCCAAAGGCTATAATCCACTGACGTGTGTCCACTTGATCTAACGATCAAGGATTACTTCGGGTTTTTAGTAGGATTCCATAGATTTGTGCCACCTGTCCTTTGGATCTCACGATCGAGGATTTCTTTAGGTATTTACCTGGAGTTCATAGATTTACGCCACGTCTCCTCTAGATCTGATGGCCATGAATTACTTCGGGACTTTACCCTGAGTCCACAGATTCACACCATGTCCCTTCTTAGTCTGATGGCTATGAATTACTTCATGACTTTATCTAGAGTCCACATATTCATACCACGTCCCTTCTTAATCTAATGGCTATGAATTACTTTGATACTTTATTCAGAGTCCACAGATTCACGCCATGTCCCTTCTGGATCAAATGGTCCAGATTCAGAGTTAATGTTTATCATATGATGAATTCAAGTATTATTATATTGAGAAACATGCCTTTTCTCTTGTTAAAGATGTGGAGAAATTTTACCACTTTATCCTAGGAAAGCACACACAGGTAAAAGTCCCTTTTCCTACTATCAAGTTTTTGCTTTCATAAACTTATTTTTCAGGGAAGCTTGCACATTGGCTTGCCAAAATCTAGAAGCATGATTTAATCATCATGACTTCAAAAACAATTAAGGGACGAGACTTAGCCCTTCACCTAGCTCAACATGATGAAGCGAATGAAGAAATTGGCGATCAAGATAATCGTCTTTTAGCATTGTTTTATATTGAGATTCAAACTCTTTCTATAGTTGAACATCCCTGGTATAAAAATTTGATGTATTACTAGAAATATCAGAAATTCCCATATGACTTAGATACTCATCAAAGGAGAAGGCTCTGTCTTTAATCTTCCAGATATATTATTTTAGGAGACTTTCTGTTCAGGAGGTATGGTGATGGTATATTACTTCGATGTGTGAATAACGAGGAGGCAAAAAAATCGTTACAAGAAAATCATGGGTCTTCAGATTCTATTATTCACGTTGGTGGCAAAGTTTCTACTAAAGCGATTGCTTTTAAAATTATCAGGAAAGGTTATTATTGGCCTTCAATTTTTCGATATTCTTATAAATTTGCAAGGTCTTGTGACAAGTGCCAAAAATTCATTGGGAAATAATGTCTTTCTGTTATTCCTTTGCAACTTGTCCTCCCTGATTTTCCTTTTTGTAAATGGGGTCTAGATTTTATTAGTATCATAAATCCTCTGTCTCTAGTAGGGAAAGTTTTTATCTTGACAACCACTGATTATTTCACTAAGTGGAATGAATTTGTCCCCCTTAGACACTCTCAGGATGAACAAGTAATTTCTTTCATGGAAACTAATATTTTCTCCAGATTTGGCATTCCTTTAGAGATTATTACAGACAATGGTCCCGCTTTCATTTATGCTAAATTGACTCAATTTTTAGCTAAATTGGGGGTCAAACATTTCACCTCATATATTACCCTAAAGTAAATGGGAAAGTCAAGTCTACTAACAAAAATATGGTTAGGATCATAAAGAGGCTCATCGAGGATAAGCCTTGTCAATGGCACACCCTACTCACTTACGCCCTTTGGGAAGATCTCACTACTACTAACGTAAGCACATGTTTCACTCCCTTTAATCTTGTCTATGGTCAAGAAGCTATTCTCCCTACTGAGCTGGAAATTTATTCTCTAAGGTTGATGCTAAAGATAGAAGAATTAAATTCTTCCAAAGTCTGTCAAAGGATAAATGCATTATTATCCTTAGAGGAACAATGCATGTTTTACTTAGAAAGCGCAAAATATTTCAACAAAAGCGCAAAATATTTCAATTTTAAAGAAAATGAGAAAGTCTTGCTTTGGGAATGAGTCCATGCTGAAAAAGGAAGACATTCGAAGTTTTAGAAATTATGTCTAGGTCCTTTCAAAATCCCTTTTGTCCTAGGCACAAATTATTATATTCTAAAATACTTAGAAGAGCGATTATTTTCCTATAGTACCAGCAGTTCCCATTTAGAACATTATGTGGAACCAGATTGAATGATTAATGTTGCATGGAAGACACTATTGTATATAATTTTCTATTTCACTTTTTTGGTTTTGCTTTGTTTAATTGATTGATTCATTCTCTGTTATTTCATTTATGTCTTTTCAATTTTTCTCTTTTTTTTCCTATTGTTTTCCTTTTGTTGTTTTCTTTTTGTTTATCAGAAATACGTTTTGGATCAGTTTCACCACAATGATGCCATTCTTGAAGTATTATTGATTAATAAAAATAAGGTTACACAACTATCTTGAGGCTTTCCTTATAGGCATCATTGAAATTGGTTTATGCTTCCAGTACTATTGTTAGATAGATGATTTTGATTTTCGTCCCTACTTTATGCTATCCTTTTCTTCCCTCCATCCTGAGATTCAAAAGAGCATACCAGAAAATTCTCCTTAGAACAAGAAACATTTTTTACTGTGACCAATTGAATGTTATGCATACAAGACCAAACCCCCTCATATGTAACAATTTTCATGAGTTATTCCCAAAGTCTTGGATCATTTTTTCTCTTCAGCTATCTTTTTCCCCCCATTGCATAACTATTCTGGTCAATAATTATTTGATCTACATTCATCGGTTTGCGAAACGAGAAATTATGAATTCTTAATCTATTGAAACAAATTTCCCTGTGGATTCACTAGTTTGTTGTTGTTAAAAAGCATAATGTTGGGTACCATGCTCGCAAATTATTTCCAAGACTCATTATTTCATTATATTAATAATATACTAGTAGGTGGGACCCCTTTTTTGACTTATGGAAATATGATGGAGAAGAGACACTTATATTTTGTTTGCTTATGTATTGGTTGCGACACAGTTTCTATAGCTTATTCGCTTCAAATTGTGGTCAAAATTCTTATGATAAGAAATTCTAGGAAAGAGGGTTAAAACAAGAAAGAATGTGGTCTTGATTACCTCTTACAAAATGTGATATGCTTCTTTATTGGGTGAAGGAATAACACTCTAGTTTGATTGTGATTTTATAAGGACTATATTTTATATGGGTGACCACCCCAACTCTTTCTACAATTGTGGTGCACATTGTTTTGATCACAAGATTAGTTGTATTCCTAGCAAATAGTCATATGTTAAATGGGATGGTGGAAAGGGTTGGTGCATTTGTAAATTGGATTGTATGAAAACTTTGGGATAGTTGTTTTTTTATTAATAAATGAGGATGCTAATGGAATGTGAGTTGTATAGTGCACTTGGCTCATACTAGCCATGAATGAATGCTAAGGGAAAAGTGGCATGTAGTAAATGGATGTCACTCTTACTCACCTTGATCCCACCACTCTAATCATTTCCATTGCACTTTGTTAGTTGTTGTTGGTCTACCTTGCTCGATCGTGGAGCATGTATACACCTTGGTGATTTCTCCTTAAAAAATATTTTACAGGGATCAGGTTTTTCTTATTTCTCCATCCGTGAACTTTGCTCTTCTCTTAAATCAAGCATTGGATCATGTTGCTTGTGATTTGCGTATTTCTCAATCTATCACGGTGTGTTTGGACTGTGTATTGACTTTTTTCAAACTTTGGTTTTCTGTGGTGGTTGTTATGAGACTATTAGCATTTAAAAAAAAAGGTCATGGGTGTCTTTGTTGTCTGTAACTATTCGTGTTTTTTCTCAAAAAAGGAGTGTTGTTGGGCCTGCTTTGCCTCTGGTTTCTTTTTAGGTTTTCCTCTCTATTCAAAGTTGGGTTTTCCATTTCTTACCTCTATGTTTTTGTGAACACTCATGTATGCCAATGCACCCATGTTATAACCATGACTCTATGAATATTAATGTGAGGCACATGTCCAGTAAAAGTTTTGTGCGTTGTACCAACCAAACCCTCAAGCTGTCTATCCCGCTCTTGTATTCCACTTACTTTCACTTTTATACATCGAACCCTGTGCACTATTGTGAAAACATTGCTTACCCAGAATGTGATGAGAGTACTATTGTTTCTCCTTTACTTGGGAACAAGTTTAATTGGTCACTTTCTTGTCAATTATGGAAGAATTATTCCACTCACCTTTTCATTGGAAGTTACAATTTGTTTTTATGAAGCTTATGAGTTCGATAGAAAACATTTCATATCCCTTTTTAAAAATAAACTTTCCATGTTTATCGAATTTGCAAACACCTTTGTATAAGATGTATGATGCTCAAATTCAATAATACGAAGCAAAATGAAATTGATGAGGAATTGTGATGAATGATTGGCTCGATTAAGTGGTGATTATGTACAAAGATTTTTTTTGAGGAATTGCACGGGATCCTGTGGGATTTAAGAAATTTGTTGTAGGTTGGTATTATGAGTTGTGACTTGTCCACTCCAAGACTGTTGTGGTATTTCCTGTAGCGATTATGATGCTACTTGTTTTGATTCTATTATATAATGGTAGTATTTTTATTATGGTTATTTTGGTTAAATAAAATTATGGGCATATCATATTGGTTACTGTATTCATCTTTGATTTATTGTTTGGAAACAGAGCATTGTTTAAACTTTAAAATTTCGAACAAAAAAAAAATTGTTTGTAAGTTTACATCAAAGGTAACATGGTTTGATTTTTCATTTGAACAATATCCCCCCACCATTCTATAATTTTTCGCTAATTACACTCCCTTCATGATCCTAATTTCACTTATTCATCCTTGTTCTGTGATATTAATTTTAAAAAGGAATCTGCTGGAAACAAAGGAAAGTTAATATAGCAAGGGTTGAGGAATGATATTCTTGATATATATATATATATATATATATATATATATATATATATATATATATATATATATACAATTGATTGTTTTATTAGTTGTTGAACATTATTCATATATTGATCCCATCCATGATACCATTTTTTGCTAATTACACTCCCTCCATATTTGCCATGAACCCTATCATTTCCTATTCACATGGAAATTGTAACAAGCCTCTCCTGCGTGCACTGAGTGAACTTATTCTTTGAGGACACTTGCTTGCAAGTGATCTAGATTATTATACTATTGGTTGTTGATTATGATTATGAGGCATTATGGATTAATGAAATTTTATGTTGATGTATTTACATAGACATGTGCTATTGACTCGGTTTCTTGAGTGTGTAGGATTTTGTACCTCGAGGATGTAGAGGCATTGATGAAACCCCTTGGACTCTCGATCGAGTCAGGGAGGGGACTAATGGGTTTTTATTATTGTTGATATGACATATGCACATATGATTAGATGTTATGATGATTGATTGTATTTCTGACATGATTCATTGATGATACAAGCTGAAGAGAGCTTGTCGATCAAAATCACATGTGGAGTAGAGGGGTCAAGAATGACTACCAGAGACATTAAGAGAGAGGTGTAGACAACATCCCTGCCACAACCTACTAGCACTCCTTTCGTGGCTCGAACTGTAGGTTAACGATTACCTAGTTTGAGAAGACCCACGATGCTATGAGGGCAGACTGCAACAATTACTCATGATGATTCTAAGGGGCGCGCAATAAGGCAGGGTCCTTATTCCTTAGAGGCCCTTAGTCTCCCACAAGATCACCTGATGGAGTATTGACTCCAGGGGTTTTTGATGTCTATCAAGTCAGTTAAGAGGCGAGTGGAACCCTTGGAGAACAGAGTGCATCCTGAAGGGCACATCGCGCAAGAAAAAAATGGAAAGAGGCGAGTGGTACCCTTGGAGTATGTAGTGCATCCTGAAGGGCACATTGTGCAAGGGAAACATAATGAGCTGAGTGGCACCCTTGGAGAACCTAGTGCATCCTGATGGGTGCAGAGCATTGTTAACTAATAAGTGAATAAACCTAGATGGACTTAGATCGAATAATGTGATAAGAAATATTTAATACAATTTCCCTAATAAATTGTCGCCCGAACTAGGAAAATAAAATATAAGTCTAAGTGATACTTGTGGTAGAAAAATAAAATAAAAAATAAAATAAAAATAAATAAATAATACTAATAATCATCATTAAACATGTAACAAGAAGGGGGTAAGAAATTAAATTAATTTATAAAAAAAAATCTTGTTGGGGGATAAAATAAAATAAAAAGGGGGGGAAATAATTGTTTTGTTTCATATGCTAATTAAAAATTTGTTAATTAAAAAGAAAAATAGTAAAAGGGTAAATTCCTAAACTTGCTAATTTGAGTTTCAGATAAAAAGGGAAAGAAGGAAATTTAAAAGAATTAGGAAACTAAGGGAAAAAGGGGGAAATATAAAGAGGAAGGGAAACATAAGGAAAAAGAAGAATGACTAATTTAATAAGGTATCTTGCATTTAAGAACTTTTTAAATTGAACTCAACTGGTAAATTAGTAAGGGGACAAGTCATTAAAATGTGTAAGGGAATATCGTGACACCTAGGAGTGATTCTAGGAATGATTTTAGGTGGGTGAGGGAAATAGGAGTAATTAAATAATTAATGAAATTAATTTCTGGTGCAATGAAGGGGATGGGTGACAAATGTATGGGGAGGATTTTTCTAAATAAAATTTTTGAATAATTAATTAAATGGGAAATTGGGAAAGAGATGAATTAGAAACTCTATATAAAGGAGTGAGGAGGAGGAGGATGGATCTCTTCTGTTATGCATAACGTTATGCTGCAGAATTTTAGGCTTGACTAACTTAGCTTGTGGAAGTTGGGACACCCAACTTGATGAGGAGTGGTATATCGGCCTTGCGAGGCAAGCTGGTAGCTAGTTGTTCTCTGGTTTAGTGTGTGTGGCCCCTTTGCATCTCGGGGGGATAAGGGGGAAGAAGAGTACCCCTAGCATTGCTTGGGAGGTACCGGTGAAGTCTCATCGATCGACAAGCAGGAGTTGTACATAGCACGCCAGACAATGACTCAGAGTGAACGACTTGGGCTATGGTATGCTTACTTGTATTCTACATGGTAGATTATTATTGACCTTACGCTTTGAATTCTATACATTTAACTATGTAAATAAGGTGTTAGACTTATCATTTTAATTGAGAACTTAATTTCCCTTAGCCTTAAGCTCCCTGCTTGACTTGTTTCCCCTGGCATTCGATCCCTGAATGTTGTGACTGTCCAACTTGTTTTATTGATTTGTTGTTAAGGGTTGTGCTTTCTACTTTGTCCTCATCCCTATTTTGTTAGTCCATGCCTGAGAAGTCATCCAGGATCCAAATCAACGGTTGTCACTTCAGTGCACAACGACCTATAGATTCTGATGCCCTACTTTTCTGTACGTGGATGATGAGTGAAGGATGTGTTTGCCCAATTGTTTACCCCTTCTTATCTCTACGTTGATCTTCGCCTTGCTTGAGTATCTGCATGTTATATCACCTCTGAGTCTTAATTGTTCTCGGCATCTGAAAACTGTGTTTAGTAGTCTCTGCATTTCAACACCCTCAACCACAAACATTTAACTCTGTGTTTTTACATATTGTTAGATAAATTTAACTCTACGTTTTTAGATATTGTTGGATAAATTTAACTCTGTGTTTTTATATATTGTTGGATAAATTTAACACTGCGCTTTTATATATTGTTGGATAAATTTAACTCTGCATTTTTTTTGCTGGATAAATTAACTCTGTGTTGTAATACCTCCCTCGCAAGTTAACTCTGTGTTTTGTTTTATTGATGGCAATATTCTCTGCATTTTTTATACCGGTGCAATTTAATATTTGAAGATGATTTCAAACTACGTTATGTCCTCTTGTTTGACATCCCTTACATTTGTTTGGACTGTGATTTTTCCTTATGCATTTAAATTGTTGAAGGCGAATTTGCCCTGCGCTTCTCATATTTAATTATTCTTCTGGCTACGGTAATTAATTATCTAGTTATTTATTATTTTATCAGAATATTTGATTTAGAATACCGATTATTCATGGAACAAATGTTCTTGAATAGTGAATCGTATTATGTCCAGTAAACTCGCAATGATTAGAGTAACTTTTATAAACAAAAAAAGAGATTCAAGTTTAACAAAAACCAAAGTTGGAGGAATAATTACCGAAACGTTATTTACACTTATTGGATTTGTTACCCTTGAGCACTGGAAAGTCCATGACTAAAAATGGAACAATTATGTTTGGTTTTTTTTATGCCTTGGTCTGCAAAATTTCATCAAGATTTACAGCCTTGAGGGCGAATGTAATCTACATTGTTATTTTGATTGCCAACATTTCTCCCAACGTTTCTAACTGCGTGTGATACATATTAACTGCAAATTTACCCATGCAATGTTTGCAATTCATGACAGAGAATCCAAGTGATGTCCATTCCTGTTGTATGAATTCTTAGGACGACGATATTACCATTCCCATAATGTGATTTTATTGCATTTATGATGGCATTAACTATTACTATTTAAATCTACGTTATCAACTGATTTTATGGCCTGCGTTTGAGTACAGTTTAGGCAATGATTTCGTTGATGAATGTGTGAAATGATGACTGTGCAATTTTTTGATTAGACAAGGAATCTGTTTTTTTCATGTGTAACTTATAGATTTGATGTGTCTGCGCTAGAGATGGGTGAATGAAAAGCGTTGGGAATAGCTCTTACTAGGGTTAGTTTTTACTCTGCTTTTTGGATAGCTGTTACACTTTGTCGTATATTTTCACCATATATTTTTACATTATTTACACTATATATCCACACCCTACGTTACATTTTACATGTGTTATGTTTATCTATATTTTCACTCTAATGTACATATTTACCCTTACACATGTTCACACTAATTCCATTATATATTATATTAATTCTGCCTATCGCATCTTTAACTGACAACAATTAATATATTTAACTTAGAGATTTTAAGTATTTAACTTACAACCTTCTCATATATATTTAGTAGATAGTAACTTCAATAATAGACAACAACTTATTTAGAGATAGCCATTGGTAGTGTTGGACAACGTGAATTTTGTTGTTGATTTTCTTATAGGAATTTGATGATTTTCTTATTGACGAACTTTAGCATATTCGCAAACCATTATAAAACTTGTTTTATGAATTCTTAGCTAGATAGCGAACTCATCTAGAGGATAATACTTTTATCTGTTTCAGATTCATAACTAAAAGGGGCAAGGTCATTAAAGGACTGCTAATTTTTATATGTAAGGACAACAATTAAATTTATCTAGTTTCAGTTGTAAAGAATAGTGATAGATACTTATCTCATCTTGGGATTTGGATTACAGTTTCATTGAGCTACGTGTGTTAATAATAATCCTTTACCTTGTTTAGATTGATTTGTTGTGAAAGATTTTTTTTATTTTGTATGATTGTTTTATTCGTCTTGTTGACTTGTCAGTTGGGTGATAGGGTTAATCGTCATGTGTTTGGATGGTTAAGTTGATCTCCTAGTGCGTTGATTTTAGCTAGTGTTGAGGGTATTGTTATGTGTTGCACCACGGTTTTTTTCATGCCTATCACTTGGTGACGACATGATCCCTGATGAGGGGATCATTGCACGCCCTTAGGATAGAGGCGAATGGTAACTTGGCAGGAGTCTATGCCTTCCGTGGGAGTGTTGTTGATTGTTGTAAGGTTGTCATTGGTGCATGGGTTGAACGCCTTCATATGTTTGGTTGTGCGCCAATGAGGTTCTAGTTAATTGGCTGACAAGTCCATTGTGTTGGGATGGGGATGTTTTCCCTTAGCTTGTAGGCGTGGCCATGTTGTGTCAGGTGGGTAGTCGTTTCTCCTTGTTGTTTTACACATGTTTCACCCAGTTGCTCTTGTGAAAATGCATGGAGTCATAGTTGTCTTTTTCTTGATCAGTGTGCATGTGTTCATCATTAGGTTGTGTAGTTCAACTATTTTCATCGTTGTCTTCTTGCAAAAAAAAAAAAAAAAAAAAATTCTTCTTTGCTTGTAGTCGTAACAAAGGGGTTGTTACATATTCTATCAAAGCGGGTTCAACCCACAACTTAGGAACACTATGTATTTCGTTGTTATGATATTTGATTATAATGTTGCTAATTAAGTTGACTTGTATTGATACAGGTAATCATTGTTAGAGGATTCCGTGAGGGCAGACGACAGGGTGCTAGCGGAGGAGGTGCGACGCCTCTAGTAGAATCCATGCCTGAAGGGTCTAAACCCTAGGGAGATAAACAGGTTGTCGAGCAGGAGAAGATAATTGTGGGTGATGTGGTTGGGATGATGAAGTCTTTTCATCATATGTCTTAGGAATTTATCATCCATTTGGACAGAGATGAGGTCAGGGAACTGACACCCTCTAAGGGTCTAGCACACACTCTAGTTGGTACTGGTAGCATTCACTGTGAACTCGAGAAATCCAAATTTCCCGAGTTATTTGGTGCCCCGGAAGATGAAGTAGCCAAGGAATGGTTGGAGAATATGGAAATGTGCTTTGCACTTTATGAATATACCTCCAACATGAAGGTTCACATGGCAGTGTTTCAACTGAAGGGGAGTGCTCTTCTATGGTGGAAGACGCTCCTACCACAATTGAACATGACCGTCGAAGACGTGTCATGGGAACTATTCGAGGAACGGTTCTAAGAGAGGTACCTGTCATAGGAATTCATTGAGCGTCAGCTCAACGAGTTCAAATCCTTACAACAGGGAGGTTGTATGTTGCCTGAGTATGAGGCTTGTTTTATGGAGTTGATTCGGTATGCTCTGCACATTAATACCAAGAAACTTAAGGTCAACAGGTTATTGTTTGGCCTTAATGTCAGCATACATACAAAGGTTAGGATTTCAATGCCTCAGACCTTCCATGATGTCATCCAGAAGGCCCTCATAGTAGAGGAGGTGCTTATTAGCTGGGGTTAGAGAAAGACTCCAGCGAGACCCGCAAGGTAGGTGTCATTCAATGCATAGTAGCAGTAGACACCATCTAGGCAGATGCCAAGATATCATGGCTTCTAGAGAGGATCTACTTTCACTACACCTCGATGATAAATGCCTCAGTAGAGGAAACCTTATTGGGGACCACCACATCAGCTGTAGTGTCGACCGCATCAACAACAGTTTAGGCCTATTCAACAGAACAGACCAGGATTTCCGGCCAGTGGGCCGTTAGATTTTACTTCGGGTACTAGGAGTGCTGGACCGAAGAAAGGGTGTTGGACATGTGGGGAGCCACACTACCAATGTGATTGCCCAATGGAGAGGACTAGAGCATCTAGATCAGTCGGACCCACTACCGTGGGATATTTGGGCAAGGCCCATTGGATTCATGCACCGGTGAATAATCGCCAGGCAGAGCACCAGTCTACTATAATTGATATGTCAGGTACCATCGCTGACCAGAGTCATAGTATTTTGATAGATCTTGGTGCTACCGATACTTTCATTTTAGGTGCAACGCTAAAATGGATTAAGGTAAAGGAAGTCAAACATGATGTGTTTAGCTTTGTAGAGATGGCTTCGGGAGCCAAATAGAAGGTTGGAGGAAAGGTTACGGGTTGTACCCTTAACCTGGGAGAGTTTGTGAGCAGGGAAAACATGTATGTCATGATCCTAGGATCTTATCACGTTGTGATCAATATGGACTGGTTGAAATCGCATGAGGTGATACTCAACTGTAAGATGAAATGGTTGAGCTTGTTTGATGATGAGGAATAGAGACGCATGATTATAGGACAGAACCAGGGAGTTTCCCTGAGTTTTATCTCTTCCTTGTAGTTACGGAAGAGCATGCTAAGATTTATGCGATCCTTGCGTTAAATGAAAAGGGAGTAGCAGAAGGTATAGAACACCTTCCGGTGGTTAGAGAGTTTGCGGATGTCTTCTCAGAGGAGTTACCTGGGATGTCGTCGGAGAGGGAATTGGAATTTACCATAGACCTAAAACTGGGGACTGAACCAATAACGAGAACTCCTTATCGTATGTCAACCCTGGATTTACAGGAGTTGAGAATGCAACTGAAAGAGTTGTTGGACTTGGGACTAATATGTCTGAGTGTGTCACCGTGGGGTGTGCCTATTATTTTTATACGAAATAAGGATGGGTCATGGATACTTTTCATTGACTACCATCAATTGAACAAGGAAATGATCAAGAATCGGTATCCACTGCTAAATATTGATGATATGTTCTATTAGATGAAGGGTGTGATGGTGTTTTCCAAGATGGATTTGCGATCAGGGTATCACTAGTTACGGATCAAGGAGGATGGCGTCCTTAAGACTTCCTTTAAAATGAGTTTTGGACATTATGAGTTTAATGTTTTACCATTTGGACTGACAAACTCCCCGGGGGTACTTATGAGTTTGATGAATGGGGTGTTCCACGAGTACTTGGACAAGTTCGAACAAGTATTCATTGACGATATTTTGATTTACTTGCGGAGGACAGAGGAGCATGACAAGAACTTGCGCTTGGAACTACAGTGTCTGTGAGAGCAAAAATTGTATGGGAAATTATCTAAATGATCATTTTACCAATTGAAGATTCACTACTTAGGGAATGTCATCTCCAGCGAAGGTATTGTCATTGATCTAGCAAAGGTTAAGGCCAGTATTGAATGACATGCATCAATGAATGTCTTGGAAGTGCGCAGCTTCATGTGTTTAGAAGGATACTATCGACGGTTCGTCGAGGGATTTTCGAAGATAGAAAATCTGATCACAGAATTGGAGAAGAAGAACAAGAAGTTTGTTTGGACCGAGAAATGCATGGAATCATTTTGGAGGCTCAAGGAGCTGTTGAAAATGGCATCGATACTAAGGTTCCCTAACATGGACACATAATTCTTGGTATGCACTGATGCATCCAAGGAAGTCTTAGGAAGAGTCTTGATGAAAGATGGTCAAGTGATCACTTACATCTCGAGGAAAATGAGAGGTCATGAGGAGAACTATGCGACACACAATTTGGAATTGTTAACCATTGTTTATGACTTGAAGGTTTGGAGACACTACCTTGTTGGATGGAAATTTGAACTAAAGATGGACCACTGTGGACTACATCACATCTTTACGCAAGCAGACCTGAATGCGTGACAACGAAGTTGGTCAGAACTTCTTAGCGAGTACAAATTCGATATTTCTTACATAAAGGAATAATGAACCGAGTGGCATATGCATTGAGTTGAAGAGCACGCATCTTTTCGATGTTGCATCTTTAGACGAATCTACGTGAAAAGATTCTAACTTTACAACGCGACGATGATTGGTACAAAGAGGTCTAGGATTTTATCGAAAAAAACATAATGATGGTACCAAGATTTGAAGAATTTACATTTTATTACAATGGATTATTGAGGTTTAAAAATTGGATTTGCGTACCACCGAACGACGAGTTGAGGAGCTTGATCATAAACGAGGCTCATAGAGAAGTATACATGGCCCACCCAAAAGTCATGAAGATGAGGGCGGACCTTAAACCCTTATTCTTATGGAAGTGAATGAAGGCAGATATGGTCAACTATGTGGCTAGATGTCTAGAATGTCAACAAGTAAAGGTTATTTCAATGGATTTCATTGTTGGATTGCCACTAACGACAAGGAGACACGACTCAATTTTTGTGGTAGTCGAGACTCTAATGAAGAGTGCTCATTTTATTCCTATGTGTACCACGTATTAGTCACATGAAATAGATAGAGGTTTCATCGGTGATATTGTGAGGCTGCATGGCGTACCTAAGAGGATTATATCTGATCGAGGATCGGTATTTACTGGATGATTTTGGACTAGTTTCCAAGAGGCATTGGGAACCCAACTTAACTTTAGTATTGTGTATTGTTGATATTGAGAGGGGGTGAATCAATATCACGTAAAATTTAAAACGTTTTTGAACTTATACTGAAACCATTCAATTATATCCAATTATCAATGAATAATACTATAAGAGTTACACCAATACACCACAATACACCATGCACAATATATGACAAATAATCAATAGTTATTGTTCAAGGGAAGTAATGACTTCCAAAGGTAGTTACAGATTCCAAATTTAATGGGAGGGATAAACCTCCAAGAGGAATATACAATCCTCTAATATCAAGAGAGGGTTGAACTCTCCATCCTTTCCCCTTCCTTCCACCCAAGAATATATGAGAGATAATACAACTTTACATTAAATCATCACCATCAACCAACGATCACATAGAACCTGACAATGCTTCTTGAGACTTCTTCAATTTATGCAATTCTTCAATTCTTTTAATACTATGATCTTGTAGATAATATTACTCAGTGTATTCTCTGAAACTTCTCCAAGTTTCACTCCTTGAATCCTCCCCAGAAATAATTTATAGAGAGAATGGTAGACCTTGTTCAATTCTGGTTTATTCAGGAGATCGAACTTGTATAGAATTCCCTGCACTCAATATTTAACATCATATTATGTAGCTTGCGCAAAAAGAAACCAAAGTCTGTTATATTTCCAATGAAAGTGGTCCCACTTCATTTGGATTCACTATGAAGAAGTTATGATTGTTTTACATAGAACAACTATTTATTGATTAGCTTTAGGACTGGTCAAAAACCCTATCTTCCATAGAGTGTATGTCCATAATTATAGGGAATAAGTAGCTGAAACTTTTACCAAAGGTACCTTGACATGTATTCTCAATACCATAGAAATTTCACCATCTGAATCATTCTATAAAAAACGTTATAGCGGAAGTGGTAAGATGACCTGAAAATAACATACCTTCGAACACATCACCAAAAGACTTCATCCTCCCTTGAAATCCGACCTTCTTTACTTTTGATTTCCTCTTAAATTCGACTTGTGTATCAAATGACTCTATAATTATATTTATTTATACCATTTATGTCACTTCCTTTTAACATTAGGGCCGACCTGACACTTTCTTATTTTGTAATTCTTTTCTTTAATTATTTTGAGGGCCTACATGTACTTCCTTCTTCAATTCACTTTTTCATCTTCAAAAAATCATTTATCCTCAACCATGAGGATCCATGTGACATGCCACATACCACTAGAAACAACATGATGTATACTATCCATCCATGGGTGTTGTATCTACATGGTCATTGTCCTTCATATCCAAATACCTTCATCAATATTGCGGTCCAAAACCAATGACTAGGGTTGACATCAATGACAACAACCAATCTTCCAACACGTATCACCTAGAGAATGATGGGCAGACCGAACGAATGAACTAGACCTTGGAAGAATTGTTGATTAAGGTTGGTTGTCATTGATGTCAACCCTTCAAGAAAGCCCCATAGCACAAAGGTTTGGGTAATGGACCCAATATTGTTTGATGTAAATATGACTCATTATTTTTTTTTCATGGTTGATAAGAAGTAAATATGGATGAACTCCAAAGTGGTCCCCTTATGGTGAAAGCCCTCACGGGAAGACACTTTGAGGAGTAAGAGAACCCGTGCTTAATTCTGGAATAATGAGATGAAGGAAAGTGAATTTTTCAGGGAAAATATCCTATATGGATAGTTCTTTTCATGTCATTTCCGGTGGTACGTGGAACGTCACATAATTCCTCACGGTTAGAGAGTTATGACCATGAGAAGTTGGAGACCCCAGGTTTGGGTAATGCACCCAAGTTTGTTTGATGGGTAACGGTATGTGTTATGATATATTTTTAGATAATACTATTCTATATGGATAGTACATGTCATGCCATTTCTGGTGGTATGCAGAACATCACATAACTCCTCACGGTTTGAGAGTTATGGCCTTACAAAGTTGGAGGACCCTCATATGTCATCTAGAAGCCCCAAAAGGTCAAAGTAGTCAAAGTGGTTTAAGAGATTTTAAAAGGTAAATAATAAAGTGAAGTGATGAGCGTATTATAATTCAAAGTGAATACGAAATAAATTATTTCAATAATAAATTTAATGGAGAAATTAGAAGTGGACCCAACCCTAAAATAAGGAAAGTGGGTCAAGTGACCTAGAAGATGTTTTTAAGGAAGCTACTTGGAGAGTATAAATGAGAGGCAAGGCTCTCTCATTTGAATCAAACTTGAGCATATTGAATATCTATATGTTTCTAGGTTAACCTAGGATATCTAAACCATAATTCCGAGTGAAGGTGAAGAAAAGAAGGTCGAAATGCAAGGAAGGATAAAATGTTTTGATGGTGCTTTCTACGGTATGTTATTTACAGGTCATCTCACCATTTTCGCTATAACGTTTTTTGTATAATGATTCAAACCATGAAATTTCTATGAAAGTGACAAAAAATATCCAGGTATATGTGGAAAACAAATCAGCTTGTGGGTCGTTGTATTTTGGGAGTTACACTCCATGGAAAATAGGCTTTGTGGCCAGTCCTGAAACTAGTCAAAATCAGGTGTTTTGGGTAAAAATGTCATAACTTCTTCATAACAGATCCCAATTCAGTGAGACCAAATGTGTTGGTTAGGGTACAATATGTAGTATACGGTGTAATATTTTCATATCATTTCATCAAATATTTTGTGCGGGGCAATCTATACAAGGTCTCTCTCTAGAATAAGCCATAATTCAACAAGGTATGTCATTTTTGCTATAACTCATTTTTTGAGATGTTCCAAGTAGTGAAACTTGGAGGAATTTCATAAAACACACTGAATAAAATTTTATATCAGTTTCAGATCTTTAAAAATTACATGTTCAAATTTATGATTACTTCAAGTTAGGGTTGTTAACTAATCCAAAACTAGGCATGTGAGACTAAAGAAAAGTTTGATGAAAATGCTAGTCTCTTGTTTTTAAAGTTAGGGAAGGTTTGTAGGAATGTGATCATATACACCAGGTCTATTAAAGAGCTACAAATAATATTTGGATGATGAAATTGATGAGGGCTTTTGGTTGTGGTACATGTTGAGTACATGGTTGAGACATGTAGTTGATGAGTTGGCACATACATGAGGTGTATAGTTGATGATGTTGGTACATATTGATGATTCATAGTTGATGAGTAGTTGAAATATGATTGGTACATACTTGGTACATGGTTGGATGCACTTGTTTATGGTGAAGGTTGATTACAGGTTGGTGCATGGTTTATGCACTTGTTTATGGTACAGGTTGATTACAGGTTGAGGTACAGGTTGATGCATGGTTGATGCCTAGTTCAGATTTATTGTTACAGGTTTACAATGGTATATCTCAAATTGATAGTGTGATAGTGGTTCTATCAATCTACTTCTACTTTAGGGTGGCAGGATAGGGAAAGGTTAGGTGGTTGCAGCCACCTTCCGGTTGTAGTCAAAGAACATAGGGGGTTATAACCTCTTTCTGGTTGGAGAGTTGGAGCTTCCCTCAAGTTGTAGCTTGAGAATCTAGGGGGTTGGAGCCTCCTTCCAGTTGCATATGGAAAACAAAATAATTTGGTGCTTCCAATGAATGTAATTCTTCAATACATATAAGAAAAAACATTCTGTGGTTTTCTCCCGATTTGGGTTTCCACGTAAAACGCTAGTGTATTTTGTATGTGTATGATTGTTCATTTGTTCATTGCTTATTTACTCTGTAGTTATTGGATGATAATGTTTCATTGATATAAAACTTGGATTATATGGTTAAAAAGGGATTAAATTGCTCTATTACTGATTCACCCCCCCTCTCAGTAATCCAACAATTGGTATCAGAGCAAGGTTCCTTTAGGAAATAGTTTAACCACTGGAAGGAGATCATGGATTATTTTGAGAATGGAGTACCAATGTTTAATGGTCAGAATGGTTTTAAGTATGAGATGTGGAGCAGAAGGACGGAAGTATTTTTACAAGAACATGGACATTATATTTGGCTATCAGTTGTTACATGATATGATAGTTCAAAAAGGGAAAAGACTGCAACCAAGAAGGAATTGAAGAAGAATAAAAAAATAGCAATGGATTTCATCTAGGAAAGATTACCTAAACTGGTAAGAGAAAAGGTTGGTAAATGTTCATCATCCAAAGAACTTTGGGATAAGTTACATGACATATATTTTTCACCCATTGCAGATTCAGAAAATGCCAACAAAGATGCAATTATAGAACAAGAAGAAAGATGTTCATTATGTCAGACAGATTCAGATTCAGAAGTGTATGATGGAGCATAAGTTGATTACAAAGAAAAATTGATCAGTGCAATTAAATATCTAAGGAAAGAAAGAGAAGAAAACAAGTCATCCAAGAAAGAATTGATGAAGAAAAAGAAAAGTGTTCAAGGTTCTGAAAAGGCTCAGCAGGTCATCAAGAATTTAAGACCTCAACTAGAATAGGCCAGAAGAATTGAAGAAACTCTATAATATCAAAAGAAATGTTTAGAAGCCAACATAGTAGCATAAAAGGAAGATGCAAAAAAGAGAGAAAAGATATTGATGGATCATCTCAAGGAAAGAACCAATGATTTAAACCAACTTGATGAAGAGTTTGGTCAAAAAGAGAGAAGAATGGAAGAAGAAATAATTGCATTGAAAATACAACTTGAATAAGAAAAGAGAACAAAATAGGTCATGAAGTCTCAGATAATGAAGAAAGAAGAAGAGGTTGAGAATCTTGAAGAAGAAGTTGTCACACTACGAGTCAAAATCGACAAGCTCAACAAGAAAGTTGAAGAGACAGAAACATCCACATCATTTGTAGAGAATGAAGAGAAGCACTCTATGTTGCTAGAAAAGAAGAATTAAGAAAATAGAAAGACTTATGCAGAAGTACTCAAAGGAAGGAATCATGGTCAACCAGAATCTAAGAAAACTATTGAAGATACATCTTCAAGAATACCATCCATGTTCAAGCCAAAAAAAAGATTCAATCATGATCATGATCAGTCAAAGAAAAAAATCAGAAGGACTATGCCACAAAGAAGATCATTCACTCCCAGGTATAAAAATTTGTTGTATGATCATTGTTTTTATTGTACTAACTTTTGACATAAGGCTGAAGATTGCAGGGATTATAAAAGAAATGTTCAAGCAGACCATGCCTATGTGGTGGCACGTAACATTGAGTGTTACAAATGTCATAACTATGGACACATAGCTAGTGATTGTAGAAGCATGATCGATACTTCCATGAAAGAGATAATTGATATCAAATATAAGAAAGTATGGATAAGAAAATAGGAAGAACAGGTGAACAAAGACCAGGTACCAGAGATCGCAATATTGACAATAAAATGAGATGAAGAAAATTCTACAAAGAAAAGGAAATATGTTAGATATAGAAAGGTTTGGAAAATAAATGAAAGAAAGGAAGGAAAGGTAAATAAGGAATAGGTTCAAGAGATTGTACTTTCAAAAATTGTAGTGTAAGATGAATCCACAAATAGAAAGAAATAAGTCAAAGCTAAGAGAGATAAAGAATCTACCAATGAAGATGATGATGAATACACATCAAAGCAGGAATTTTTCTGAGCCATCCGACTTAGAGGCTCCCAAGTAATATGAATATTACACAGGGGGAGTCTATGCGATAGCTGTGATAGACAAAAGAAACATCCTTAGAGCAGATTGCAGAGTTTGAGAAGACATATTCAGAGAAATCGGTTAGCAAAAGTACAGTTTGATAGTATAATGATAAATGGGTTACCATTATGGACAGTTGCATAAGTAGAGTCTTGGACAGTATGAATAGAGATGGATTTGTAAGAAGAATTGGCAGGTTTTAATATATATATGATAGTGGATGAGAGCATGGATTCATAGATTGGTTCAGAGAGTGGCTCAAAGACAAAGGAACATTATCGTAATGGATGATAATTACACAAGAAATGGCTCAAACAATACTAATGGATTACAAATTGACAGATATTTTTTGGACACAGGTAGTGCATACATCAATTCACATTCAAAACAGAGTAATGATCATAAACAACATTGATAAAACTTCCTACGAGCTATCGAAAGGAAGACCACCAAACGTGAAGTACTTCAGAGTTTTTGGAAGAAAATGCTACATCAAAAGAGAAGATGGCAGAATGGGAAAGTTTGACTCTCATACAGACAAAGGAATACTTGTTGGTTACTCAAGTACAAGGAAAGCATACAATTGTTACAATCTAAGATTAAACAAAGTTGTGGAAAGCATCAACGTAACAATTAATGAAACAGGCAGACCAAAATCAAAGGAAGAAGAAAACAAATCAATGGAACAACTTTTCAAAGAAGAAGATGAAAAAGAAGTAGAAGAGGAAAATGAAGATGAAGAGAATCTGACAGAAGCAAAAGATCAAGTCTAGCAAGTATCTCCAAAGACACCCAGTAAATGAGTACAAAAGAATCATCCTTCAGATCAAATTATCAGGAACAAAGATGCAGGAGTTGAGACTAGAAGAAGAATCCATTCACCAAAACAAATACACCTAGCACTCTTATCTACAATTGAACCAAACGGTTTTGAAGAAGCCAACAAGGATGAATTTTAGAATAAGGCCATGGATGCAGAAATGGATCAAATAGAGAAAAATGACACTTGGGAATTGGTTCCAAGACCAAAGAATAAGAATGTGATTAACACAAAATGGGTTTTCAGGAAATAAATTGAATGAAGATGGACAGGTTACAAGGAACAAATCTAGATTGGTATGTAAAGCATATGCACATATTGAAGGAATCGACTTTGAAATGACATTTTCCCTAGTTTCCAGAATGGAAGAAATCTGTTTGCTTTTAGCCTATGCATGCTCCAAAAATGTTAAAGTATACAATATGGACGTAAAATAATATTTTCTGAATGGGGAACTTGAAGAAGAAGTCTACATTGAACAACCAGAAAAATTTCAGTTGTCATTGAAGGCTCCTAGAGCATGGTACTCCAGACTGGATAAGTATCCGCAGCAGGTAGGGTTTAGAAAAGGAAGTTCAGACAACAACCTCTACATCAAGGTAAGTCAAGGTAATATTTTATTAATTGAAGTTTATGTTGATGATATTATTTTTGGTAGTGATGATGACAAGTTAAGCCAGAAATTTGCAAAAGACATGCAGAATAAATTTGAAATGTTGTTACTTGGAGAACTATCCTTATTTATGGGACTTCATATACGTCAAATCAACCAAGGAATTTTTATTTCTCAAACCAAGTATATCAGAGAAATGCTAAAGAGGTTCGGAATGGAAGATTGCAAACCAATTTTCACTCCCATGCAAACCAGTTGTAAGTTGAGCAAAGATGATGATTCGAAGTCTACAGATCAGAGGCAATACATGTCAATGATTGGTAGCCTACTATATGTGACAACATCCAGACCAGATGTAATGTAGGCAATTGGACAGGTGGCACGATTTCAAGAATCACCAAAGGAATCACATGTATTAGCAGTAAAGAGGATCTTCAAATAACTCAAAGGAACAAAAGAGTTTGGATTATGGTATCGAAAAGGAAAATATCTATCACTTATTGCCTACACAGATGCATATTGGGCAGGTTGTATTGATGACTGATGAAGCACCAATGGAGCATTGTTCTACTTAGGTGATTTTTTGGTATCATGGATAAGCAAGAAACAATCATCGGTATGTCTATCTATAGCCGAGGCAGAGTATATTGCAGTAGCAACATGTTGTACATAGGTTTTTTGGATGAAACAAACTTTGACAGATATACAAGTCGAGTATGATGAGCTCATTCCAATATATTGTGATAATACAAGTGCCATCAATATCTCAAAAAACCTGGTGATGCACTCCAAGACGAAGCAAATTCCAATCAAGTATCACTTTCTACGGGAATAGGTTGCAGAAAAGACCATCAGAGTTGAGTATGTGGGCACAAAAGAACAAGTGGTAGACATCTTTACAAAACCACTTCCACAAGAAGCCTTTGAATATCTTTGCCGAAGACTTGGAGTTATTTCTACTCCAAAAATGAATGATTTTTGAATGCTTTTTGAATGCTTATCTTATATGTCTTAGATGTACACGAGAAAGCACCATAAGAGGATAGTCTGTCAGGGAGATCAACCCCAGATGGAAATATACCTTTTCCATTGATGACAAAGGGGGAGATATTTATCAGATGCAGAGGACAGAGTCATGGTTCTAGGGGGAGCATATTTATCAGATGCAGAGGATAGAGGCATGGTTCTAGGGGAAGCCAATTTATCAGATGCAGAGGACAAAGGCATGGTTCTAGGGGGAGCATGAGTGATATGATTTCAGTATTGCATCAGAGTGTTGCCATCAATGCCAAAGGGGGATATTGTTGATTAAGGTTGGTTGTCATTGATGTGAACCCTTGAAGAAAGCCCCATAGCACAAAGGTTTGTGTAATGGACCCAATATTGTTTGATGTAAATATGACTCATTATTGTTTTTTCATGGTTGATAAGAAGTAAATATGGATGAACTCCAAAGTGGTACCCTTATGGTGAAAGCCTTCATGGGAAGACGCTTTGTGGAGTAAGAGAAACCATGCTTAAATGTGGAATAATGAGATTAAGGAAAGTGAATTTGTCAGGGAAAATATCCTAGATGGATAGTGCTTGTCATGTCATTTCCGGTGGTATGTGGAACATCACATAATTCCTCACGGTTAGAGAGTTATGACCATGAGAAGTTGGAGACCCCAAGTTTGGGTAATGGACCCAAGCTTGTTTGATGGATAACCATATGAGTTATGATATATTTTTAGATAATAATACCCTATATGGATAGTACATGTCATTCCATTTCTGGTGGTATGTAGAACGTCACATAACTCCTCACGGTTTGAGAGTTATGGCCTTACGAAGTTGGAAGACCCTCATATGTCATCTAGAAGCCCCAAAAGGTCGAAGTAGTAAAAGTGGTTTAAGAGATTTCAATAATAAATTTAATGGAGAAATTAGAAGTGGACTCAACCCTAAAATAAGGAGAGTGGGTCAAGTGACCTACAAGATGTTTTTAAGGAAGCTACTTGGAGAGTATAAATAAGAGGCAAGGCTCTCTCATTTGAATCAAACTTGAGCATATTGAATATCTATATGTGTTTGAGGTAACCAAGGATATCTAAACTAGAATTCTGAGTGAAGATGAAGAATAGAAGGCCGAAATGCAAGGAAGGATAAATTATTTTGATGGTGTTTTCTAAGGTATGTTATTTACAGGTCATCTCACCATTTTCAAGATAATTTTTTTTCTATAATGATTCAGACCGTGAAATTGCTCTGAAAGTGATTAAACATATCCAAGTATTTGTGGAAAAAAATTCAGCTTATGGTTCATTGTATTTTGGGAGTTACACTCCGTGGAAAATAGGGTTTGTGGCAAGTCCTGAAACTACTCAAAATCAGCTATTTCGGGT
This sequence comes from Picea engelmannii, assembly GCA_009831015.1. NCBI lineage: Eukaryota > Viridiplantae > Streptophyta > Pinopsida > Pinales > Pinaceae > Picea > Picea engelmannii. The sequence goes on from ML776698.1 coordinate 93,620, forward strand.
AAAAACATCATAAATTCTTCATAAAAGATACAAATTTAGTGAGACAAAATGTGTTAGTTAGGTTACAGTTGGTAGTATGCGGTGTAACATTTTTAGATCATTTCCTCAAATAGTTTGTGCGGGGCATGCTCTACAAGGTTGCTCTCTAGAATAAGCCAGAATTCAGCAAGGTATGCAATTTTTGCTATAACTCATTTTCTGAGAGGTTCCAAGTAGTGATGCTTGGAGGAATTGTATAAAACACACTAAAAAACATTGTATATAAGTTTCATATATTTATACATTATAGGTTCAAAGTTATGATTACTTCAAGTTTGGGTTGTTAACTAATCCAAAACTAGGCATGTGAGACTAAAAGAAAGTTTGATGAAAATACTAGTCTCTTGTTTTTAAAGTTAAGGATGGTTTGCAGGAATGTGATTATATACACCAGGTCTATTACAGAGCTACAAATCAGATTTGGATGATGAAATTGATGAGTTCTTTTGGCTGTGGTACATGTTGAGTACATGGTTGAGACAAGTAGTTGATGAGTTGGCACATACATGAAGTGTATAGTTGATGATGTTGGTACATATTGATGAGTCATAGTTGATGAGTAGCTGACACATGATTGGTACATACTTGGTACATGGTTGGATGCACTTGTTTATGGTACATGTTGATTATAGGTTGGTGCATGGTTGATGCACTTGTTTATGGTATAGGTTGATTACAGGTTGGTGCATGGTTGATGCACTTGTTTATGGTACAGGTTGATTATAGGTTGAGGTACAAGTCGATGCATGGTTGATGCATGGTTCAGATTTATTGGTATAGGTTTACAGTGGTATATCTCACAGTGATAGTGTAACAAGGGTTCCATCATTCTACTTCTACTTCAGGGTGGCAATATTTGGCAAGGACAACTGGTTGTAGCCACCTTTTGTTTGTAGGCAGAGAACATAGGGGGTTGTACCCTCCTTCTGGTTGTAGCCAAAGAATTGGGGAGTTGGAGTTTCCCTCAGGTGGTAGCCCGAGAAACTAGGGGCTTGGAGCCTTCTTGCAGTTGCAGCTGGAAAACAAAACAAGTTGGTGCTTCCAATTAATGTAATTCTTCAAGACATATAAGAAAAAACATTCCGTGGTTTTCTCCCTATTTGAGTTTCCACATAAAACACTAGTTCACTTTGTATGTGTATGATTCTTCATTTGTTCATTGCTTATTTACTCTGCATTTATTGGATGATAATGCTTCATTGATATAACACTTGGATTATGTGGTTAAAAAGGGATTAAATTGCTCTATTACTGATTCACCCCCCCTCTCAGTAATCCAACAATTGGTATCAGAGCAAGGTTCCTTCAGGAAACATTTTAACCACTGGAAGGAGATCATAGATTATTCTGAGAATGGAATACCAATGTTTAATGGTTAGAATGGTTTTAAGTATGAAATGTGGAGCAGAAGGAAAAAAGTATTTTTACAGGCACAGGGACATTATATTTGGCTATCAGTTGTTACAGATTATGATAGTTCAAAAAGGGAAAAGACTGCAACCAAGAAGGAATTCAAGGAGAATAACAAAATATCAATAGATTTCATCTGGGAAGGATTACCTAAACCGGTAAGAGAAAAGCTTGGTAAATGTTCATCAGCCAAATAACTTTGGGATAAGCTATATGACATATATTCTTCACCCATCATAGATTCAGAAGATGCAGATACAGAACAAGAAGAAAGATGCTCATCATGTCAGATAGATTCAAAAGAGGAAGAGTATGATGAAGAAGAAGTTGATTACAAAGAAAAATTGATCAGTGCAATTAAATATCTAAGGAAAGAAAGAAAAGAAAACTAGTCATCCAAGAAAGAATTGATGAAGCAAAAGGAAAGTGTTCAAGGTTCTGAAAAGGATCAGCAGGTCATCAACAATTTAAGAGCTCAACTAGAAGAGGCCAGAAGAATTGAAGAAACTCTAGAATATCAAAAGAAATGTTTAGAAGCCAACATAGTAGCACAAAAGGAAAACGCAGAAAAGAGAGAAAAGATGTTGATGGATCATCTCAAGGAAAGAACCAATGATTTAAACCAACTTGAGGAAGAGTTTGGTCAAAAAGAGAGAAGAATGGAAGAAGAAATAATTTCATTGAAAATACAACTTGAAGAAGAAAAGAGAACATAAGAGGTCATGATGTCTCAGATAATGAAGAAAGAAGAAGAGGTTGAGAATCTTGAAGAAGAAGTTGTCACACTAAGAGTCAAAATTGACAAGCTCAATAAGAAAGTTGAAGAGACAGAAACATCCACATCAGTTGTAGAGAATGAAGAGAAGCACT
>ML776698.1:119613-129772 GCA_009831015.1 Picea engelmannii
GATGAAACCCCTTGGACTCCAGACTGAATTAGGGAGTGGACTATTGGGTTTTTATTATTGTTGATATGACATATGCACATCTGATTAGATGTTATGATTATTGATTATATTTCTGACATGTTCATTGATGATGCAGGCTGACGATAGCTTGCCAACCATACTCACATGTGGAGTAGAGGGGTCATGCATGAATACCATAGACGTTGAGGGAAAGGTGTGGAAAATAACCCTTCCATAGCCTACTATCACTCCCATCATGGCTCGAACTATACATTAACGATTACCTAGTTTGAGAAGACCCATGATGCCATGAGGGAACACTTCAACATTCACTCACGATGATTCTAAGGGGCCTTCAATAAGGCAGGGGCCTTATTCCTTAGAGTCCCTTAGTCTCCCACAAGATCACCTAATGTAGTATTCACTCTAGGCATTTTTTATGTCTACCAAGTCAGTCAAGAGGCGAGTGGCACCCTTGGAGCATGGAGTGCATCCTGAAGGGCATGTCGCGCAAGAAAAAAATGGAAAGAGGTGAGTGGAACCGTTGGAGCACGTAGTGCATTCTGAAGGGCACGTCATGCAAGGGAAACATAATGAGGCTAGTGGCACCCTTGGATCACCTAGTGCGCTCTGAAGGGAACGTCGCATTGTTAACTAATAAGTGAATAATGTGATAAGAAATACTTAATACAATTTCCCTAATAAATTGTCTCCCAACCTAAGAAAATAAAATCTAGGTCTAAGTGCTAGTTGTGGTAGAAAAAAAAATATAAAAATAAAAAATAATAATAATACTAATAATCATCATTAAACATGTGATGAAAAGGGGGTAACCAATTGAATTAATTTATAATCAAAAAATTATTGTTGGGGGATAAAAAAAAAGTGGGGGGGGGGAGATAATTGTTTTGTTACAGTTACATATGCTAATTAAAAATTTGTTAATTAAAAGGAAGAAGGGGAAAAGGGTAAATTCCTACACTTGCTAATTTGAGTTTTAGATAAAAAGGGAAATAGGGAAATTTAAAAGAATTAGGAAACTAAGGGGAAAAGGGGGAAACATAAAGAGGAAGCGAAACATAAGGAAAAATCAGAATGACTAACTTAGTAAGGTATCTTGCATTTAAGAACTTTGTAAATTGAACTCAACTAGTAAATTAGTAAGGGGGTAAGTCATTACAATGTGTAAGGGAATAGGAGTGATTCTAGGAATGCTTTTAGGTGGGTGAGGGAAATAGGAGTAATTAAATAATTAATGAAATTAATTTCTCGTGAAACGAAGGGGATGGGTGACACATGTACGAGGAGGGATTTTTTGAATTAAATTTTTGAACAATAAATTAAATGGGAAATTGGGAAAGAGATGACTTAGAAACTCTATATAAAGGAGTGAGGAGGAGGATGATGGATCTCCTCTGTTATGCGTAATGTTATGCTACAAAATTTTAGACTTGATTGACTTAGCTTGTGGGATTTGGGACACCCAGCTCAGTTAGGAGTGGTAGCTCGGCCTTGTGAGGTAAGCTAGGAGCTAGTTATTCTTTGGTTTAGTGTGCGTGGATCATTTGTGGCTTGGGGGGATAAGGGGGAAGAAGAGTAACCCTAACATTGGTTGGGAGGTACCATTGAAGTCTCATCGGTCGACAAGCGGGATCTGCATGGAGCGTGTGAGACAACAACTCAGAGGAGACAGCTTGGGCTATGGTACACTTACTTTTATTCTACATGTTAGATTGTTATTGACCTTACGCTTTGAATTATGTACTTTTAACTGTGTAAAGAAGGTGTTGGACTTAGAATTTTAATTGAGAACTTAATTTCCCCTTAGCCTTAAGCTCATTGCTTGACTTGATTCCCTTGGCATTCGATCCCTGAATGTTGTGACTACCGAACTGGTTTTATTGATTTGTTGTGAAGGGTTGTGATTTTTACTTTGTCCTCATCCCTAGTTCGTCATTCTAGGTCTGAGTAGTCAACCAAGAGTTGAATCAACAGTTGTCACTTCGGTGCACAATGACCTATAGATTCTAATGCCCTTTTTTTCTATGCGTGGATGATGAGCAAAGGATGTGTTTTCCCAGTTGTTTACCCCTTCTTATCTCTGCATTGATCTCCACCTTGCTTGGGTCTCTTCATGTTATATCACCTTTGCGTCTTAATCATTCTCGGTATATGAAAATTGTGTTTAGTAGTCTCTGCATTTAAACATCCTCAACTACAAAAATTTAACTATGTGTTTTTACATATTGTTGTATAAATTTAACTCTTCGTTTTTATATATTGCTAGATAAATTTAACTTTGCATTTTTATATATTGCTGGATAAATTTAACTCTGCATTTGTATATATTGTTGGATAAATTTAACTCTGCATTTTTTTTGCTGGATGAATTAACTCTGCGTTGTAATACCTCCCTCGCAACTTAACTCTATGTTTTGTTTTATTGATGACAATATTCTCTGAATTTTTTATACCTCTACACTTTAATATTTGAAGACGATTTGAGATTGCATTATGTCCTCTTGTTTGACAACCCTTACATTTGTTTGAACTGTGATTTTTCCTTATGCATTTAAATTATCGAAGGCGATTTTTCCCTGCGCTTCTCATATTTCATTATTCTTTCGACTACAGTAATTAATTTTTTAGTTATTTATTATTTTATCAGAATATTTGATTTAGTATAACTATTATGCATGGACCAAATGTTCTTGAATAGTGAATGGTATTATGTCCAGTAAACTCACAACGATTCGAGTAACTTTTATAAACCAAAAAAGAGATTCAAGTTTAACAAAAACCAAAGTTGGAGGAATAATTCCCGAAACGTTATTTACACTTATTGGATTTGTTACGCTCAAGAACTGCAAATTCCATGATTGAAAATGAAACAATTATGTCTGGGTTATTTTTATGCCTTGGTCTGCAAAATTTCTTCAGTGATTTACTACCTTGAGGGCGAATGTAATCTTTGTTTTTATTTCGCCCAATGATTATGACTGTGTGTGTTACAAATTAATTACAAATTTACCAATGCAATGTTTGCGATGCATGATAGCGAGTCCAAGTGTTGTCCATTCCTATAGTGTGAATGCTTAGGATGACGATCTTACCATTCCCAGAATGAGATTTTATTGCATTTATGATGGTGTTAAATGTTACTATTTAAATCCGTGTTATCAACTGATTTTATGGTCTGCGTTTGAGTACAGTTTAGGAAATGATTCTGTTGATGACTGTGTGAACTAGTGGCTGTGCAATTTTTTTGATTAGACAGTGAATCCATTTTTTTCATGTGTAATTTATTTCTTTGATGTGTCTGCGCTTGAGATGGGTGAATGAAAATCATTGGGAATATCTCTGACTAGGGTTATTTTTTACTCCGCGTTTTGGATAGTTGTTACACTCTGCCTTATATTTTCACCATATAGTTTTACACTATTTAAACTATATATTGACACCCCGCGTTACATTTTACATGCATTATGTTTATCTATATTTGCACTCTCTTGTACATATTTACCCTTACACATGTTCACACTAATTCCATTATATCTTATATTAATTCTACCTATCGCATCTTTAAATGACAAAAAATAATATATTTAACTTAGCAATTTTACGTATTTAACATATAACCTTTTCACATATATTTACTAGACAGTAACTTCAATAATAGACAAAAACTTATTTAGAGACAATCATTGGTAGTTTTGGACAACGTGAATTTTGTTGTTGATTTTCTTATAGCAATTTTATGATTTTCTTATTGACAAACTATAGCATATTCACTAATCATTATAAAACTTGTTTTATGAATTCTTAGCTAGATAGCAAACTCATCTTGAGGATAATACTTTTATCTATTTCAGTTTCATAGTTAAAAGACAGGAAGGTCATTAAAGGAATGTTAATTTTTATATGTAAGGACAACAATTAAATTTATGCAGCTTATGTTTTAAAGGATAGTGATAGATACTTATCTCATCTTGGGATTTGGATTACAATTTCATCGAGCTGCATGTGTTAACAATAATCCTTTACCTTTTTCAGATTGATTTGTTTCGTAATAATTTTTTTTAGTGTTGTATGATTGTCTTAGTCATCTTCTTGACTTGTTGGTTGGGTGCTACGGTTAATATTCATGTGTTTGGATGGTGAAGTTGATCTCCTAGAGCGTTGATTTTAGTTGGTGTTGAGGGTATTGTTATGTGTTGCACCATGGTTTTTGTCACACCTATCACCTGGAGACAACATGATCCCTGATGAGGGGATCATTGTGCGCCCTTAGGATAGAGGCGAATGGTAACTTGGTTGGAGTTTGTGCCTTCTATGTGAGTGTTGTTGATCATTGTAAGGTTTTCATTAGCGCTTGGTTGAATGCCTTCATGCGTTTGGTTGTGCACTGGTGAGGTTCTAGTTAATTGTCCAACGAGGCTATTGTGTCAGGATGGCGATGTTGTCTCTTAGCTTGTAGGCGTGGCCATGTTGTGTCGGGCAGGTAGTCATTTCTCCTTGTTGTTTTACACATGTTTCACCTAGTTTCTCATGTGCAAATGTGTGGATTCATAGTTGTTTGTTTCCTGATAGGCATGCATGTGGTCATCATTAGGTTGTGTGGTTCAAATGTTGTCATCATTGCCTTCTTGAAAAAAGAAAAACATTTTTTTCTACTATGCTTGTAGTCATAATGACCAGGTCCTTACATAAATTAATAAATGATGTGTTATGGATGGATTTACATGTATCTGGTGTTAATTTAAGATCCAACCTATTATTCATGTAAGAAGAGTTTCATGTATGATTTATTAAGAGCTTCATTTCTTACAAACTATTGCTACATGATGAGCTTTTTTAGTAGAGGAAACAATGGTAGAAATAACAAAGGTAGGGGAAATTGGAATTGAGGTCATAGAAGGCCTAGATTTTCTGTCTATTTTGACACTGACCCACAAGAGTTGAACTAGTTGTTCAAAGATGGTTTCTTTAATTGGGTTGGCCATGGGATACTGTACCCTCGACCATAAATACCCCCTTTCATCATCCTCAAATTATTCTCGGCATTCTTGTTCCGTCACATGTGTCTTTGCAGCCCGAAGTCCCCACAAATGACCATTGGAAAGAAATTGTCCACCGTCATATCTCTCACCATCATGGCTGGCCCACTATGTCATTTCCTTTACCACCACCAATGAGCCCCAATGTTTAAATTTCTCCTATTGTTGCGCTATTACAATCCTCGCACACTAGCAAGAGATTAAAAATCGAGATCCCACAACTTTTGCAACACAAAGGAAAAGCAACAGCCTCCCCCTCTAGTCCCTCTACTGTTTCCTCCAAATATATGTTTTCCCACCTCCACCTCAAGGATGACTGCTCCCATGTGATCAGTGAAATATAGTCTCAAAGTGTAACGACCCTCCTCGTTACGACAACAACTCTGATAACATGTGCAAATTTTTTTTGTTCAAAGTGTGTGCGCGCGTGTAGATAAGAAACAAACACACTGGACTCTACGACGCCACCCGACAACTAAAAATATGAAACCATGATGATCACCAAAAGAAGACACAAGATGCTCAACAATAACTGCAAGCATTAGCGATCATAGATATAAGGCGCACAACACAAACATTTAACGACATATTGGGTTATGCACAGTACGAACACAGAAGGAAGAATCCATAGTAGTAGATTTTACTATTTCCGCACAGGAAAGTAGGGCGTTTAATATTAGTTATCTGCTCCGGAGAGAGAGAAGGTCAAATAGGCTCCTGGCCGACTGCTCAGGCAGAAACTAGTAATATCCATTAGGTGTGTTGCAAGAGTGGAAACCCTGCCTTTAAAGGGCCCAAGACTCTTGATACGGCACTGGATTCTTTTCACAGGAAAATAATCACACACCCACCCTTACATACTAGGCTACGTGGAGGTGTCTACATCCCGCCCGACACAAGCAGACCAAGAACACGAAAGGTTTACCCCCCCCAATACCACATTAATTTTAAAGAACAACACCCTTTCTCAGTATAATTTTGTTATGCTTAATTCAAAAACATTTCAACATATAAGTTCATCATTAATAATAGACATTACCATTCCGTTATCATGAAATAATACACGCATTACATTTATATCACATTAACCTTGCGAAATAACAGGCACCTTCATCAATAGGTGATATCCAAAAAGGACAACTACAATATCCTTTCATAAATGACAACACCATGGTATATCTTAATCAATAACCCTGCCACTTATCCGTCACCTTAAGACTACCATATCTTTACCACAATTTACGACACCATTGTAAATTTTTAATCAAGTAACCTTGCAATAATCCATTGTATTAAAACTACCTTATCCTTACCACAATTGACATAACTTGAACACTAGCATTAACATTCTATTCCCTAATCATTAACATGAAACAATAATAATGTTAGCATTACCTTACCCTACACATACAATCAACATCCTTTGCATCGATTATTACTCTCGCCAATAATAACATTAAACTTAAACATTTACCGTAAACAATATCATTAATATTAACTTGACCATAAGCGTTAACATTAGGCATTACATTCAATGGCACCTATAAAGAATCCAAACTTTATGAAAAGGGAGTTAAAACTATTCCCTTTTTTTTAACACTAAAACCCAACGACATTATATGAAATGAGAACAATTCTTTAAACTATTCCGTAGGTAACAATATATATGCATATATTCCTTTAGAAGAACCTTTGTTTAATATACAACAAGAGTCACACATCCATTATGTCATCTAAGGTGATGATTTAAACATAAGACTTGGCATACTCAATCATATTGAGGTATAGATTTTTAGTTCACAGAGAATATACATAACATCATACAACTTGGGAAAGGTCAATGTATCCACAAAGAAGGTTGTAAAAGAATCCATTATTTGATTAATTAAGTAAAGAAAACAGCTAGAAACAGAAATGAATAAATGGCTCAACCCAGGATGACAGAAGTAAATAATAAGTAATAACTTGTTAATTAATAACCATATCCTTCCTTGTATAAAATAAGTAGCGTTGAAATTAAATGACAAGAAAAGTTATGCTTATTTACTATCACTTACCAATGAAACTACAATCACCAGATCAACTAACCATGTCGACACCGGTTTACTGATAGCATTGGAATTTTAAATAAAAAGGACCCTTCCCTACAAAAAGTAAGAGCAGTAACGTTGTTCCCCAACATTACGCCTTAAATGACAACGTTGACGTTCGTCAAATGGCAAAGAAAAGAGTAGCTGTGAGCACCTGACAGGGACGAGGTGGCCACTGATGCACGCAGCCCGAAATTGGTCAGGGAGTAAAGGCTGGTAGCACAATAAAACAAACCCTACAGGAGATCACGCCGGCACCTCAACACAACAAGCAGCCATGAAGGCGCGTCCTGAAATACGCGCTGTCAGAAGGAGAGGCATGGGTAACAAGCCCAGTCTCGAAAGAGAGCCTCCTACTGGACCTCGCCCTGCATGCGAAGGATACTTACTGTGGAAAGTAAAGGCAATCGCCAGCAGGGAGATGCCTGGGAGAAACGCGCAGAGGCAAAATAAGCACGCGCAGATGGGTTAATTTAATCACACAGAGCGAACTCCCGGCGTCTGGGTCCAAAAGAACTTTTAACCTGAATTGGGTGCGAGTTTCATTTTTCAACGAGCAAGCGCACAGGGTAATTGTAATGTTTAAATATAAAAAAAGCTACGCGTGAGCACATGATGGAGACATAACGATGGGAAGGTATGCATAATGCTGCCAATAAAAGTTTATCAGTTAAAAGACTTGGGTAGAAATAAAAACCTTTGTTTGTTGTGTACTTAGTTCTAGAAAGTATATGGCTGCCATCCATATTGCCAGACTGACACCTCGGAGTGAAAAAGGTATCCCTTGGTTTGGAGAGATAACTTTAAAAATGGAGTAAGTTCATTGAAAAGTACAATTTTAATCATGAGACTTTATTTTGACAGTTAATATAGACCAACTCTGCTTGTTTTGAACTTTATATATATGTGCAGACGTTTTAGTTTAAATTATCAGCAGTTAGCAAAATCATAATTATTTAGAAATCAAGTAGAGCGTGATCCGGGGAGCCACAGGTTTTCCAACAGGCGTTCTCGCTGCCAACCTTAAGGCAAGCGAGTAGTTCAACAACCACGCACTGTCACCCCAGGAAACTCATGGTTGACCTCCCAGGAAAACATCGAAACTTAACCTTGGTAACTAATGACTGGCAAACGCCAAAATGGCACAACAGAAAATGCGAATCCCCCTCACGCTATCACTGCTTAGATTTTGGTCCCCAAATTAAGAAACGGCTCCATAATTTTAATGGAAGGACAGTACCCTACACGGACCCCACGATGGAATCCCAAACTCAGTCCAAATGCTAAGGTTGGTTCGCCACAGTCAAGAAAAATTCCATCACAATAAATCATAAAAATTTTACACAGCACTGAACCCTAATTAAATTTTTACACTGTCCAGAGCAATAATTAATAGAAATTACACAGTCCAGAATAATAAATAAGAAACAAGTTATACCATCCAGAACAACAAATAGAATTTACACAGTCCAGTGCAATGAATAAAATTTACGCAGTCCAGAGAAACGATTAATAAAAATTACACAGTCCAGAACAGTCAATAATAAATAAACTACATAGTCCAGAACCATAAATAAAATTTACGCAGTACATTCATAAACTTCACAACGCCATTACCATGCATTCTAACTACAAATTTAAGGATCATATTGTTGCCTCAGGGCTGTCCTCGAGTGTTGTTCGCGCGTCGTGTCGCTCCTGCTCCGTGCCGACCATAGAGACTACACTGGTACCTCCCAGCCAAACGCTAGGGGTACTCTGCTTCCCCCTTATCCCCCCGAGCCGCAAAGGGGCCACACCCAACCCAGATAGTATACCTAGCTTCCCAACTCGCATCCAAGGCTGAGCTACCACTCCAATACAGCTGAGAAGGTCCCAACTCCTCACAAGCAATCAGTCTAGTATTCAATTTCGGCAGCATAACAATACCTAATAGCTTCCCCCCCCTTTGTTTTTTCCTTTTAAAAAAAAACTCAAAAAGGTAAATGCGCTAAGCATCTTTTCATTTTAATTTTAAATTCATATATATATTTTTTTCTTTTATACTCCCGCTTGTTAAATAATTTTATTACTATTGGTTCAATCTAAGTTCATGAATGAGTTTTAAGGAATATAACTTAGTCCCTTAAGCATTCAATTTATTCACTGATGGTTATGCGTTCTGTCAATCAAAACTATGGCTTTTGGTATTCGTTTATTTATGAATTAGTTTAATTTTTGAAAAACTATTGCGTTCATAAGGGAGTTATACTTTCAATAAGTTAAAGAACTCTCATTGCAGGTTGTGTTTAAAGAAGGAGAGGTCTTCAATGAAATTTATTGTTTGAGTTAACTAAAACATATCCGTGGATATATTGGTTGTAGTTGGATGAAGTTAATGCAAATAAATCCAAGAACTAGAGCTCAAGTACATTCTAAAATTGTATTCTCCTTGCACTGCCTTGAGGTGCGAACTCTGGCCTAAAATCTCATAATGATGTTTTGCTTAATTATTTGAATGGTTATTAGGGTTAATTGTTATTACTAAATATATTTGGGTATAGGATTAGGTCAAGATTCATAGGAGCTATTTCGTTTATAATTAGGGTTAGGCTCTTTTTAGAGTTAGAGTTAGGGCCTTTTTCCTGAAGGTTAAACGAAATTTTTTTTTCTTAGAGAAGTTTTTTTTTTTTTTTTGACTTAGGTTTAGATTTTGAACTGAACGACGATTTTTTTAGGGGTGTCGTTTTAAGAATTTATTAAGGCGTTATTTTCTTAGGGCTATTTAAGTTTTTTTCCTTCATCCACATCAATGCGACGTGCCATTCAGGACGCACCACGTGCTCCAAGGGTGCCACTCGCCTCGTTCGTTTCCTTTGCGGGACGTGCCCTTCAGGATACACCACGTGCTCCAAGGGTTCCACTCGCCAACTGGACTGATTGGTAGACAGTTATAACCCCTGGAGTCAACACTCCTCCAAGTGAACTTGTGGGAGACTAAGGGCTCTAAGGAATAAGGCCCCCGCCTTATTG
>ML776698.1:139714-171156 GCA_009831015.1 Picea engelmannii
TTGTACAACAATATGTTGTATGTGCCTAATTCAATGGAGCTAAGGTAGATGATCATGGATGAGTTCGATATGAGACCTTATGTGGGCCATCCTTATTATAAGAAGATGATAATAATAGTGAGGTAGTTTTATTACTAGCCAAGAATGAAGCAAGACATTATTGAATACATTACCAAGTGTTTGGAGTGTCAACAAGTCAAAGTTGAACACAAACATCATGCGGGACTATTGCAACCATTACCAGTTACATAATGAAAATGGGAGACACTCTCCATGAATTTTATTATTGGTTTGTCAAGGATAGTTAGGAAACATGATGCAATTATGGTAGTGGTGGATAAGCCGAGAAACGAAGATCACTTTATTCCCATAAAATCAACTTTTAAGGATATAGATGTTGTTGATATTTTTACATAGGAAATTTCAGATTGCATGGTCTACCCAAGACTATAATTTCAGACAAAGATGTGAATTTCACTTTAAACTTTTGGAAAATGGTTTTTTTGTAGGTCTGGGAATGTAGTTAGGATTTATCATGACCTACCATTCTCAAACAGATGGTCAACCCAAAAGGGTGAACATAGTGCTACAAGACATGTTGAGATTGCATGTAATGCACCAACCTAAGTAGTGGGAAGAATATCTTCCCCTAGTAGAGTTTTCATACAACAATGGTTATCAAGAATAATTGAAGATGAACCCATTTGAGGTTTTGTATGGTAGGAAATGCAGAGTTCCAATCAGTCGGTACAACCCAGTGGACAAGATCACACATCGAATAGAATTGTTGAAATAAATGGAACATGCAATGATAAAGATAAGGCATAATTTGAAAATAGACTAGGATAGACAACAAGAGATATGAAAACAACAAGAGAACTCATAAAGTGCTTAAGGTGGGAGATCATGTGTATCTTGGAGTGAAACCCAAGATAATTTTCTGAAGGACAGGGACATGTGATAAGTTATCACCCCGCTATTGTGGATCATCTGAAGTCCTAGAGAGAGTGGGGCCATTAACATAGACTTTCCTCGCCACCTATTGTTAGATCTCACAATGTGTTCCATGTACTATATTTATTAAAGAAATATTTTCATGATTCTAATCATGTTATTGATCGGACTAGGATGCATGTGGAACCACAGGGAGAATTCAAGCCCGAACCTTAGTGCATCGTAGATAAGAGAGAAACCTTACTCTGGAATTTAGCCATCACAAAGGTCAAGGTGCACTAGAAGAACTTTGGAGAATACGAGGCTACTTGGGAACAAGAATATTCCATGAGAGTTGCATACCAATTTATATTTTTTGTATAATTTGTATACATATGGTATTTTAAACATTGAAGATGGTGTTCCTTTAATGGGGAGGGGAATGTAACACCCTGTTTTACTCCATAATTGAAATTACACAAATACTTCATATATTAATATTACGAAGCATGAAATTATGTTAACATTAATAGAACACATTAGTTAGTTGAATGATAAGGAAAATCCTTGAGTACTGGCCATGATATCACAAGTGGGATTGTTGAGGTGGACCCGTGAGGTGGCATGGAGAAGTTTCAATGAAGAAAATATGAAGTTTTCTGAACATTCCATCCTGCACCTGCAAAATTGAATACATCACCTTCCAATGTACCCAAACTGCATAGAGCCATGTGACCATTTATGGAGTTCAATATTGGTGGTTTAAGTAGTTACAACTGCTGACAGATTTGATGCTTGAATAAGCAAAGAGTCAACTAAAACCTGACGTAAGGACACACCTTATGGAAGAGTATAAAGGGGGGCACAGGAAGGAAGAGAATGAATATCATAGAAGCGGGGAGGAAGAAGAGGAGAGAACACACTCAGGAAGATGACAACAGAATGATAAGTGGTAAATGAGTTCTCAAAGATAACCACAATGAAAAGAGTGAGTCATATACTCACATATAGATATAATTGTGAGAAGGAGACTCACACATGTCACTCTTAGTAACAAAGAAGCTAGGAAGTCTTCCATGAGGAAAATAGGAAAATTTTCTCAAGAAATTAATGGTCACTCTAGTGTAGAAAAGACCCAGATCCAGACTAGAGCAATAAAGGGTTGTGACTTGGTTCCTATCAAAGATAAATTGGCACTAGTAAGAGGAGGTCACTGAGGGATTGTGTAGCAGAGAAGGGACTCCCTTGTGTAGAGGAAATCCAGTTGGGAAGGTTCCTAATAAACTGGTGGAGGTCGTGACCTCAGTGGGAAGAGGGAAACTTTTATTGTTACTAGTGGAGTGAAGGAGAGAAACCTTCCTAGACAATTTTGTACCTATATACCAACTAAATCATTCCATTGTGGTATCATGGATTGGGATGGGGGTGACATGTTGTATAAAGACATAGTGCAACATATTCTATGGTATGGAGGAAAGGCTTCCTCTCTCAATCAGTTGGCTTGTTTAACCTTTCATTGAAGAGATAAGTGTTTTTATCTTGCTATGTCTAATTTATATTTAGTGATGATGGTATAATGTTTATTTTAAAAATGATTAATGTGATTTAATGAAGGGATGGTTGAATTCCTAAATAAAATGTATTATGTATGATTATTTTCACTATTAACATCATAAGTCTGAATAGTTAAGTGAGTAGTACATATACAGACTGTATCCCTGTAAAAATTTCAAGCCTTTGAAATGGAAATCTTGCAAGATATAAATATTCCTTCAGGAAGTGGTAACCAGAGAGCCCTAGTATCTGAGAAGAATTTTGTGTCAACTTGGGGAGCTATAATCCTAATACAAGAACCTCCTTATTGAAATGGAAAGCTTGGAAGATGAAAATATCCAATTAGATTTTGAAGTGCGGATTCCTTAGTGAGTTTTAGAGTGGAATCCCAAGCTTAATGAACTCTGGTGGAACCTTAGTGAGTAAGATTGAAGATACCTTGAAAGTTTAATTCCTTAACAGACCATTCCTTTGAAGAGAACCCATATATTAAGTTGGGAGGATGCACAATCGTTGATTCAGTATAGTGATATGAATCTAACCATTGGTTGAAATAAGAGTTCATCGAAGTGACCAGGTGTAAAGTTACAAAATGATTCTGATTATGGAGACTTCGATTCAATGAGAATCATTGATCTATCAGAGGGATGGACCCTAAAATATTGACTATTAATATCAAATGTAGGTCTAGAGGAAGGTGGAATTTCAGAGGCCTGGAAAAAGGGCATAGGAAAAGAGTCTGATGACGAGGGAGTCTGAATATTGTTGATCTATCAAAGGGTAAATCGATGGCTGAAAATTGTTGTATCCAGGGTGATCCATTGTGAGGAGGAAGGTCGAGATGTCATTAATTTCTTCATAGTTGTGAGTCCCTGAGTGAACCCTAACCATCATATGGAGTGAATGAGGATCATCAGATTCATCGATGCGGGCTAGTCAGAATGGATAATGATGTGTAGAGTGGATTCACTCTTATTTTGAAGGACTCTGAGAGAGAACGAGGGTTGTATATCAATGAGTGGTTGAGTGATGTAATATCAGTCATAGGATCGTCATTGGTCCCACTGATTCACTTAACATATAATTGAAGAGACATGTGACAAAAGGTGAGCAATTAAAGAATATGAAATAATCAGAGCCATTGGTTTACAGGTTTGAGAGCCGTTGGATGTGTCGAAATGATCGATCAAAGAGAAACTGATAGAAGGGATTCTAGGATTGTGACCTACTATTATGACAAGTGAAGGTATGAATTTCTATTGATCGTTAATCTGGTGGTGAGGAGAGATTCTAGTCATCCTATTGGGGATTCTCATGTCCCTAGTTGTTACAATGAGATTATCAAAGGAATCACAGTGATGATTGGAGGTCGAACGAGAAGATACTCTGGGTAAATTGGAGTACTTAGTTTAAGAGAAAGATTAAATTAAAACATCCTACCAGAAAAAGGAGGAATAGGGGGTTAGCTGTGTTACATGTATGTTTCTTTGTTATATTTTATCCTTCATTTCATTCTCAACATAATTTGGATTAGTGGTATAAGATCATTTCACTCCTTGTCATTTATTAGTGCATGTCCTCGACGATCTTAGGGTATAGAGAGTTAGGTCTTGAGCTAGTTTCTCTTGAGAAAAACCATCCCAAGCAGCCTCTCATGGAGGAAGAAAAGAGAGATTAGGGAGTAGGAGTTCCTATCAAGATATTGCTTGCAAATTTCCTCATGCAATAGAGGAACGAGATGATGGATAATTTTTCCCATATTCTTTGATGACTTTTGACAACAACAGATGCATATTCATCAAGTATGCACTTTGGAGGCACCACCCCCTTCAAGGTACAAGTTAATTTTGATATTCCCATATTTGAAGGTTAGATAGATGCACATGCCTTGGAAAAATTGTTAAATATACTAGAAAGTTATTTCTTTGTCCATAATTTTTCCAATAGGGAAAATATCAAGTTTGTGATCCTGAAGCCTATTCCCCATGTCAAACATTGGTGGGAAATTTACTGTGAGAAAAAATCCGTAGAGGAGTCTTGAGTAATTGGGAACGAGCCCACTTGGGACTCTTTTATGGATGTCATCAAGGATAAATATTACCCTATTGGAAACTATGATGACTGGTACATGAGATGGACCACACTGCGTCAAGAGAGGGACCAAACAGTGTCAGAGTTCACAAATAATTTCCATACCTTTCACACTAAGCTGGGTATCAGAGACTCCGAGTGACATTTGGTCCTAAAATATCGTGGGGGTCTACATAGGTACATCCAAATATAAACATAGTTTCTCGACATCTAGTGACTTGGAGATGCTTATCGA
This sequence comes from Picea engelmannii, assembly GCA_009831015.1. Taxonomy (NCBI): domain Eukaryota; kingdom Viridiplantae; phylum Streptophyta; class Pinopsida; order Pinales; family Pinaceae; genus Picea; species Picea engelmannii. The sequence goes on from ML776698.1 coordinate 144,528, forward strand.
TATGTTGTATAGATCGAGAAAAAGTTCAAGCAAATAAATAAGGGGGATTTTGGATCTGCAAATGCATCACAACAAAACTCGAGCAAAGGCAACCCCAACACATAGAACAAAGTAGAAATTAAGGATAGAAAACCTCATGAAAACTAGTTTAAGATGCAAACCAAGAAGGGTAATGGGAATATGATGAAATAAATTGGGAGGTAGTGAAAGTTCCATAAAATCCCCTGGCACAACATGAATGAATGTTGCTCGAAGCAGTCATTGGTGGACAAGATGAAAGCCTCACATTCAGATCTAGGCTTTGAATATGATTAAGATATATACAAGAAAAATAAGATCATTGATGCATAACCTAGTACCACAATCACTACCACCAATATCTATCCAAATGAAACAGGAGATTCAGAGGAAGGCAAGAAGCTTTTTCAGTCACGGATGTGGGTAAATGGTGCTCTACTACATTTCATTTTTGATAGAATAAGCCCAACAAAATTCATCTCAACAGAGGTCATCAAGAGGTTGGATTTGCTGACAACACCACATTTGCGGTCATACAACATTGGCTATCTTAGCCAAGGATGAGATCTTCGCATCAACCAATAGTGTCACCTATCCTATGGCATCAATCCCTTCAAGGATGAGGTATTGTGTGATGTTTTCCACTTGAAGTTTGTGATTCTATTTTAAGATAGCCATATGTGTGTAAATGTCATGTTGTATATGAGTCTAGACCTCATATTGTCATTATTACTATGGCTAGAAAATTATATAGGATACCAGAGGGAGCTCCCCCTATCACAATTTCTTTGGTATGAACTAAGTAGTGTAGGAAGGTCATCTCCAAGACTAGGAAATGTTTTATCTTCATGATTCTCTCTCAGAGTGAGTGGTAGGTCATGACCACATACATGGCCATCACATAGGACTCATCTATGTAGCAAAAGTAAGTGGACAAAGTCATGGAATAATATCGGTACATCTTCACCTCACCTACCATGGTGCCTCTGCACTGTCAATTCAAACATTCAATTGAGATACCCTCTAGAATGCCTTTGCCTAATGATCTAGTGTATCGACCCTTTCTCCTGGAAAATGAGGAAATCAAGCACCATATTGAAGATATTCCCCAAAAAGGGCACACTAGACCAAGCCCCTCAACCTGCAGAATCCTAATAGTGCTCATACAAAAGATAAACAGGAGCTAGCGACTTTGTATTGATTATAGAACTATGAATAAGACCACAATCAAGAATTGATACCCACCGAATTCTCTGAATTGACAACCTTCTTGAGAAACTCAAGTGGGATAAGTACTTTAGTATGATTGACCTGAAATTCAACTACCTCCAAGTTTCCATAGAACAAAATGATGTATGCAAGACTGCTTTCAAGTCTAAAGAAGGCATTTTCAAGTGGTTGGTTATGCCCTTTGGCTTGAAAAATTCCCCAAAGACTTTCATGAGGTCGATGTATGACATCTTCAACCCCTTCACCAATTCCTTTATGGTTGTATATCTAGATGAAATCCTTGTATTCAAATTTTTTGGGTAGGACACTTTGACATAGAGAAGACATTGGCAATACTATAGAAGTATTTCTATTGGCCAAAGCTTTGGGAGGATTTTAGTAAGTATATTATATCCTTCATTGCTTCCGCCATTTCCAAGACATCCATTAAAAAGAAAGGATTGTGCACCCCTCTTCCTACTCCCGACAGTCCTTGGGAATCCATATCGATGGACTACATGTTACGTCTCCCCTTTACCAAACATGACACTGTGTATTTCTGGTTTGATTCTCTAAGATGGCCATTCTGATTTCCTACCAAGAAGAGTATCATGGCTAAGACCACTACCAATCTCTTCTCGAGCATTTATGGGTACACTTCATACTACCACACCATCATATTAGTTTCGGACAATAAATTCTTGAGCACATTATGGTAAAGCCTCTAGTCGTTGTTGGACACCAAGCTCACCAAATCCACTACCTTGCATCCTCATACTGATGAAAAAACAAAGTCCGTCAATAGGATCATCATTCATCTCTTGCACATGTACAAATACAAGCATCCATGCACATGGGATAAGAACCTTCCCTATGTGCAACAAAGCTACAACCAAGCCCTCCATATCTTGAATGGCCACAACCCTTTCTAGGTGGGCCTGAGATTTCAACCATTGGGCCCCATTGATGTAGCACTACCCCTTGCATCTAGACAGATAGAATCTTCCTATGTTCAATCTGAGGATGACAGGGGCACTAAATTTATTGAACGAATTCAGAACATGTTCCAACAGGTCCATGATATTTTGCAGAAAGCCAATGCTAAGTACAAGTAGTGCCATGATCAACACCGGGTTCCCCACACATTTTAGGTAGGACACAAGGTTTGGTTGCATTTGAAAAAATAATGTGTTACAGGACCCCAATGGAAGCTACATCGAATTTGTTATGTACCTTACAATATTACCAAGGTTGTGGGTGACAATACTTATGAGTTAATTATTCCCCTCTTCCTTGGATTACACCCAATATTCGATGTGGACCTCCTTCAGCCATAGTTTCCACCACTAATGGACACATCAAAAGTGGCATAGTCGTTGACACTTACATAGCTCATCCTTGATTATATGAAATGGGAACCATTGATCAAATTATGGAAACACAGGTAAAGGGTAACCACCAACATAATATCCAACTATATCGAGTTGTCAAAGTTGGGTAGCTATTACACCAAGGAAAATGGCTCACCAAGGGTCAAGTTCAACAAAAGTTTCCCCATATCATGGGGTCACTCAATGCAATAGATAATGTTTCTTTCTAAGGGGGAGGACGGATCCATGTGGACATCGGTGGTCGATATCCTATTCCGTTGGCTCAAAATATATTTTCCATATTGGTAGTTTTTCTACAGTTCTTTGGGTCCTAAACTTCCAGGGCCATTTTGAGGCCCTAAAAGATATTTTTTTTATCTGGAAGTACCCAATATATTTCAGAGTCTTTTATTGGTCCATTTGAAATTTGTACTCCTTGGCTAGACCTTTCCGATGAGATACCAAGTGCCCCAAATGGAGATCACATGCAAAAGTTACACCCTCGGAAGTTGATGTATCAACTACCCCATCAGGGCCCACAAACCTTTTGGTTTTTCATCTTCTGGGGTTGTGATTTTGAATGTTTAGGGTTTTTCTCATCTATGTTATATGTTAAAAATTTGTTTGGGAGCCTCATTGGAATCATCTTCTTACACACAAGTTGCCACCATTCTAGTGAGTTCATTTCACTATGTATTTTCTTTTACAGTCTCTGGATATTCCATTCTTTAATAGAAATTGAGAATTACTTATCTATGTGTTTCTTTCAATATCTATGTGTGTTTCTTTGTTATATATTGGCCTTCATTTCATTCTCATCATAATTCATATTATCCAATTCACAATTTTTTTACCATCTAACTTAATCGATTCATTATAATATGAATCAATCAATGGAAAACAATTCCAGCAACTTGAAATCAATCAACAAATATTTCTCTATTTTTTTTATTGATTTACCTCTGTCTCCAACCAGTAAATGCAACTGTAACTCAATAAATATCTATTGGCACAGGGGCAAACCCAGGGTTCAACACTTCAACAACGCACCAAAAAAAACCTAACTACCGACCCTTTCGGCAACACCTATGAAGCAGATGAAGTCTCACCCGAGGTAGAGGCAGGGGTGGTTGCAGAACTCCAATGTCTGCAACCTTAGCTGGGACACCGATATGTGATTGTAACACCTTAATAGACCACTTAGAAGTTATAGTTCATTAGTATATAATATTTGTTGACAACGTAGATAAACCCTAATAACAGAGCAACGCAGTATTCAATTATATCTAACACATTTAAGCACCTAGCATGGAGGAATATATCAGATATATCATTCATTCACATCACTAAGAACTAATCTATCATATCATTTCTATCTAAGCATACATTACTACACTAAGAATTAACCATATGAACAATAAAACAATCACAATGCCCAAAGCAACCATAACACAGGATATATGTAGTTCACCCCAAACCTGGGGCTACGTCCACCAACTCTTCTCTTCTTTATTATCTTCAGTGAAGCTTCTTGCAGACACATAGAATCAACAGCTTAATCCGTAGAGGAAAGGATATCTGCGCACACCTCGCTAGATCCTCCTTCCCTGAGTTAGATCAAAGCACAAAGCCTCCTTACACATTTTGTGCACACAACACTATAGATGACCCACACTCAGCTTTACAGCCTCAACATACACTAAGAACAAAGCTTCTTACAATTATTTGCACTTAGAAAAATACTTATCACCTAACATCACACACACCTTACTTACATCGCCTAGCTTCCTATTTATACATTACAAAAGGGCCTAAACATGGGTAAACCCATGGGCCAACATCCCCATACCCATTACATAAGCCCAAAACCCAAAAATGCCCTAAAAAGGGGTCGAGATTCCACGATCTCCTCTTCTTCTTGCGCTCCACCTTCGACAGCCTATAGAAGTACCAAAATAGGTCAAACCTGACCAAGGATATCCAAAACTTGGTCAAGGGCCAACAATATCATAAATATACAGTGGCTCAACCTCTCTTTTGTTGATTCCTCGCACATATCAATAATGTTATAGTTGGGAACTGATAACAAAAACTATCTTCTCTCTTCACATCTAGTCTTATAGATGGGTGAATCCTCTAATAGGTTTTTGGAAGTAAATGAGCCCTCTTACTGTCTCTCAATATATGACCTCTCTATTTTAACATAGATCAACATTGCCAAAAAAAATTCCAATACTAGCTTAAAACTGCCAATCTCCCACCATCTCAGAATTCCAATTCAATCAGTCTCCATAATTCATCATTGTCCTTCATCATCATAGTCCCCAATTCCTAGTCATTGTTTTCATTAAAAAGTATTTGTCAATAATTTATTAACTTGAACGAAAGTTGTGGTCTTGGTTTAATATTTGGATAGTTTTGGCCTATGTAAGGGATTTTCATTAATTTGATTTTCCTTTATATGATAATGAGTTCAAGATGGAACCGTGCATTGAAGATTTTAAACCATGTCTCAAAATGTTTATAGAACCTTTTTTCCTCAACCCATAATGGATAGGCCCACACTACTACTCTTTGGGAAAACCAAAATCCAATGATAAATAAGGGCGCTCTGAATGAAAGGATTTTTTTAATTAATGTTTTGAATAATCAACCAAGGGGATTTGATGATCCAATTATTCACTGCAAAGCGAAATTAACAATCAACCTATATCTTAGCGTCCACATCGATGTCTCAGATGGTATTTCTCGTTTTAACTTCTCTGGCGTTTAACAAGGAGGGGCGGATGTGAAAGGCATTTTTCTTCATTTTGATTTAATGCTACATGGCGGCTCGACATTGTTTTCACGTTTTCTCTAGCTGGTTATCAATATCACAAATCAATTTCCATAATAGATGACATTCGTTGATCGGATGGACACATGGATGGTGGAATATCTTTTTTTCATTGCAGGTGTTGCAGGTGTTAATATTCCTCTACAATTTGATGTTCTCAGTGTAGGCTCAACGAGGGTGCGTGAAGTCTATTATGCGCAACACAGTTTGAAATAATGCGCACCAAACAGGCTATGCAACAGTGTTATCAAAACCACTGCATAGTTCACAAACTGCCTAGTTTGTTGTGCGCTAAGAATATACACACTTCATAAAATGATTTACGAATGAGGAATGAAATGGTGCTATGATTAACACATAAATTCATAGATAATACAAAAACTTGTCAAAACACAAAATACTTAATATTAATGAACTTCAGAGCAGTGCACGTGGTTTATAGAATACAAAGACAAAAATGAGCTTTGGCTCTTATACTTCTTATGTCAACTCTTCAGCTACTGCTAGTCATTTCTACCTCTCTACTTCTTCTCTGTGCATCAACTGCTTCTCTTCAACATCTATTATGCATTAAATATTAACTGAACGACTCAGAATTATATAGACTCTGACTGTGGCTTCCTACATAAGCTAAGACAGACTCAACATTAAACACTACCATAACTACGACTGACTCTTCAACCACTTAATTTAATTAGAGAAGATAGAAATTGGCTCCATTTATAACTCTCTTGTTTGTCGACTGACTTTTTAGAAAACGTGTGACTTTGCACTTGTAGACTGTCTGACTATCTGAATGACATTTTAGCTATTGACATATTTTGATTGACAAACAAATCAACAGAGACGCGAAGATCTCACCGACTTGTAATTACAATTTCCAACACTCCCCCTTAATTATAAGTTGGTGGGATTACAAAAAAACATTTCATAAAAAAATTGAGTTTTCATTTTCCCGTCAATCATTTGTTACTGCACGGAATCCCACACTACTGTGCAGATGTTGAAATGCATATCTTGCTAAAGCGTTTGTAAAAATGTATGCAATTTATTTTTTTGACCTGCAAAATTGTAAACATATATCTTTGTTATTCACCAATTCTCTGATGAAATGATACCTTATATCAATGTGCTTGATTTTCTTGTAAAACACATGATTCTTTGATAACATGATAGCTGAATTGTTGTCACAGAAAACTGTAGTTGGTTTCTGTTTTTCCTGCAACAAATATTTTAACATCCTTCTCATCCATGTTGCTCGACAAATTGCGCTTGTGGCTGCGACGTACTCTTCATATGCTGAATAAAGTGTCATTATGGGTTGCTTCCTTGATGCCCATGATACCATTCCTATTCCAAAATTAAATGTGTACCCATAGGTACTTTTATTGTCATAAATACTTCCTCCAAAATCACTGTCAGTGTATCCAATGAGTTTGAAATCTTCTGAAGTGGAGTACTTTATGCCAAAATATTTTTTTCCATTCACATATCTCATAATTCTCTTTCCTTCTTTCCAATGTGATTATTTTGGAGTTTCCATTAACCTTGAGATTAGGATCACTCCATACATAATATCAGGTCTTTTCGTTGTTAGATACATAAGATAGCCTACCAATATTTTAAACAGTGTGGGATCCACTTTGAACCCTTTATCTTCCTTGCTTAACTTCAATCCTATTATGAAAGGTGTTGGTGCTTCTATTGAATTCACCATATTGAATCTTTTCATTATTGTATGCGCATACTTGGACTGTGAGATAAATATACTAGTTTTGGATTGGTGCACTTCTATTCCCAAAAAATATCTCATATGCCCCAAATCAGTCATTTCAAATTCATCCTTCATGACTGACTTGAAATATTCTATGCCAAAGTCACTTGTAAATATCAAATCATCCACATATAAACAAAAAACTAACACGTTACCTTGTTGATTTGATTTGATGTACAGTGTTGGCTCATTTTCACTTCTATGAAATCCATTCTGTGTGAGATAGGAATCTATGCGACTATACCAAGCTCTTAGAGCTTTCTTTAATCCATACAATTCTTTGTTTAATCTGTATACTTTGTCTTCTTGTCCTAGAACCTCAAAACCATGTGGTTGGTCCACATATACTTCTTCTTCTAAGTTTCTATTCAAGAATGTTGACTTTACATCCATTTGATAAATTGGCCATTTGTACTGCGTGGCAATTGCTAACATCGTTCTGACTGTTTCCATGCACGCAACTGGTGCAAATGTTTCATTGAAATCAATTCCAGGTTGTTTTGTGAAGCCTCTTGCAACTAATCTTGCCTTGCTTTTGTACCTTTCCTTCTGCATCTTGTTTGGTTTTATAAATCCACTTGACACTTATGACATCCTCGTCATCAGGTACATCTACCAATTTCCATGTTTCATTGCTCTCTATGCATCTGATTTCTTCATCCATGGCTTGTGCCCATACATCCTCTTTGACAGCTTCTTCAAAAGTTAATGGATCCTCTAATTGTGAAAACAAAGCAAAAACTGAAAATGAATTTGTTGCATCTTCATTATAGATGTCGCGTAGACTTCTTTTCTTTCTTGGTATCAGACTTGCTAATGTTGGATATGGATATGTAGAAGTACTCAGACTGCTTGTTGGTGTTTGTTGTGCTCTAGGTGTAGACTGCACACTTGTTGTTCTTACTAGAGTATTATGTGCAGTAATTTGCGCTGCAATGGAAAGTTTAGACGGGACTACACATTGTCATGTGCATGGTGTTTGCACCACTTCATCTTTTGTATCATCATGCTCCATTGTGTCAATTATTTTGACTATCTTTTCTATGGTTCCATCCCATGCTTCATTCTCTACGAACTAAACATTGCGTTTGATTATGACTTTTCTTGTGACAGGGTCATACAACTTGTATCCTTTTGTCTCTTCGGAATACCCAAAAAACATACATATATGCCCTTTAATGTCCATCTTCCTTCTCAGTTCATCTGGAACATGTGCGTATGCGACACAACTAGAATATCTTAAGTGCACCACATTATGCTTTGATCTTGTCCATGCTCCCTGAGGAATTCTATTCTTCACACTCTTTTTCAGACATCTGTTCAAGACTTATACAGTAGTTGCTACTGACTTAGCCCAATACTCATTTGACAAATGTTTGGTTGTCAACATACTGTGCGCTATTTCCATGATGGTTCTATTGTTTCTCTCTACGACACCATTCTGTTGTGGTGTATATCGCGCGGTAAATTTCTTGTAGATACCATGAACTTTACACAAGTTCTGAAATTCTCTTGAAATATATTCTCCTCCTCTTTCCATTCTTAGACACTTGATGTAATAACCACTTTGTTTCTCCACAAGTGATTTAAACTACTGAAAAAAACCCAATGTGTCAAATTTATGCTTTAGGAAATAAATCCATGTCTTTCTTGAGAAATCATCAATAAATGTTAGAAAATAAGTACTTCCTCCTATAGACGGAGTTTGCATTAGTCCACAGATATCTGAATGTACTATTTCCAGTGGATATTTTTCTCTTTAAGTCTTTCCAACTGGAAAATATTCTCTGTGCTGCTTGGAAAATATGCAGCCTTCACATTTCCTTTCTAGTTTTTCAGTCAATGGTAATCCTTTTACCATATCCTTTGTGTGTAGCAGCTTCAGACCTCCAAAGTTCAAATGTCCAATTCTGAAATCCCATACCCAGGAGTCATCTTGTGTTTCAGATTGGAATGTTACCTTCATTTCTGCATCATTTTCTCCTTTCTTGATACTAAGCGCACTATTTTCTTCATTAGTATTGCGCACGCTTTCTGTTGTAAATGGAGTTTTTAGCTGCGCACTTTTTCTTTTATCAACAGATTGTTTTTTATTCTTCTTTTTGACTGGCATTAATGTCAATGGGAACATTCTGTTACTTGTCATCAAGATTTTTGCAATAAGTAGCTTGTTTGGGCATTTATCCATAACACAGTGATTATCTTCCATGTAGATTCAGTATCCTTTTTGTAACAGTTGTCCTGTACTCATCATATTATGCTTCTTTCTAGAAACATAATATACATCATACATAGCTCTATGTTCTCCTTATTTAGTTAATATGTTTATACTTCCTTTTCCTAAGACAATGACTTGTATATATGTTCCAAGTGTAACCTTGGTTTGGATTGACTCATCCAAACAAAAAAAAAACTCTATGTTTCATATCATGTGGTTACAGCAGCCTGAATCTAAGTACCATATGTCACATGGACATGCTTGAGAAACATTGCATTCAACTGGTGACACTATATTAGGTATTTCTTATGTGCTAGGCACAACTACAACGTGCGCCATAAACATAGGGTGGGTTTGGTTATTTGCGTTGTGTGACTAATCTTGAATTTGCTTTTTCTTATTATATTGTCTCTTTCTGCACTCATATGCATAATGTCCATACTTCTTACAGTAGTGGCATTGAATCTTTGATTTCTCAGTTTTTTGACAAGTTGACTGGCTGGTACTTGGGTTTTAACCTCTTCCACCAGTATTTCCAGGATTGCTACTGCATCCACTTCTGTCATAACTTCTTCCTTTGCCTCTAGGGTTATCTCTCCCCCTTCCTCTTCCACAACTTATAGATGACTACGAGGAGAAAACATTCTCTAATGAGATATTTGACCTGTTCAATCTATGTTCACAATTGATGAGGGAAGCCTGCAGTTCATCTAGGTTGAACTGGCTCGGATATTTTCCTTCTTCTAGAGTCACAAAAATGGTATCAAACTTAGGAGGAAGAATCCTAAGAACCTTCTCAACAACTTTTATGTCATCTATGGTTTCACCATGAGAGTTAATATGATTTATCATTTCAATGATGTGTGTGTAGAATGAATCTACTAAGTCTGAATCTTTCATTGACATGGTTTCAAAATCTCTTCTAAGAATATGCACTTTTGCAGTCTTTACTTTGTCCATACCTTGATAAGAGGTTTGTAATATGTCCCATGCTTCCTTGGCTTGCTTTGTTGATGCAACTATTGGAAGTATGCTCTCATGCATGGCTTGATGTATGTAAAACAACGCCTTTCCATCATTCTTTCTTTGGTCTTTCAAGACATCTTTCTCAACTTGTGTGAGGAAATTATATGTTTCCTGATCTACTCGTTCCACATAGCCATTCTCGACTATTTCCCATACATACTGACCTCGGAACAAGGCTTTCATGGTCAAGGACCACATCTCACAATTCTTTCCTGTAAAAGTGGGAGGTAGCAGATTTGAGGTAGAAGCCATATTTCACGTTCAACAAAGTTTATGCTCAGACAAACTTATTCTGATAGATCCTGCTATGATACCAATTTGTAGGGTTGATGAGGGTGCATGTAGTCTATTTTGCGCAACGCAGTTTGAAATACTACGCACCAAACAGGCTACACGACAGAGTTCTCAAAACCACTGTGCAGTACACAGACTGCTCAATTTGTTGCGCGCTGAGAATATACACACTTAATAAAATGGTGCTATGCTTAGCACATAAACTCAGAAATAAGACAGAAACTTGTCAAAACACAAAATACTTGATATTAATGAACTTCGACGCAGTGTGTGCAGTTTACATAATACAAAGACAAAAAATGAGCTTCGGCTCTAATACTTCTTATGTCAACTCTTCAAGTGTTGTTGGTCGTTTCTACCTATCCGCTTCTTCTCTGTGCATCAAATTCTTCTCTTCAACACCTATTATGCATCAAATATTAACTGAACGACTCGGACTTATATAGACTCCGATTCTGGCTTCCTACATAAGCTAAGATCGACTCAACATTAAACACTACCATAACAACGACTGAGTCTTCAACCACTTAATTTAATTTGAGAAGATAGAAATCGGCTCCATTTATAGCTCTCTTATTTTCCGACTAACTTTTGAGAAAACGTGCAACCTTGCACTTGCAGACTTTCAGACAGTCTGACTGCCATTTCGGCTAATGACATATTTTGACTGACAAACAAATTGACAGAGACGTGAAAATCTCACCGACTTGTAATTACAATTTCCAACACTCGCTTCTTCCTTCCAGATCCGTTAACTCCAATGACAAAAAATGATAAGCTTCTACAAGAGATATCATTTCTGCCCCGATAGTTTTCGGATGCTCATGTACCTGTTATGAAATTTAAGTTCAGAAGGACTTTTATTGATTTTGTTTATGCTAGTGTGGCCCTCCGCATTGTTCCTAATGAATTGGATATTTCATAGGAATCGATATTGCACAATGTGGTCGAATAGAATGTGAAAAGTGTGAATGGTAGCCAAGTCTATGAACAGATTCTCTGTTCCAAATGTTGAGCATTTTTCCACTACAAGTAATGTTAATTTTGGGGATGATATTGTTGAAGAATGTGATGCTTTTTCTTCCAGGGAAGATACACACAGGGAGAAATTTCAAAGTGATCTCCTGCCTGGAAAAAAAAACTTTGTTCTCTACCATTGGTTCGAGATGATTTATGCCTACATATTTCACTTTGAGAAGGTTTATATGATGATCTAAAACTAAGGCATTATGGCAAATAAGAATAGAAGAAATGGCTACAATCGTTGTTGCAATTCATGGATTGATGTTCCGTATTCAATTGAGGCTGTAGGTGTGGATTCCTTTCAGGGTCGAGATGGATTGATGTTCCGTATTCAATTGAGGTTGCAGGTGTGGATTCCTTTTAGGGCCGAGGAAAGGATTATGTAATTCTTTCATGGGTGAAACAATGAGCATCATCGTTTGGTTTTCTGGATGATTCTCGAAATTTGCAATTTAAGATGCCCTTTGTATTTAAATGAGATGGAGCTTCTCAAACCAGTGCATCGTTTGTAACTATATCCCTTATATAAGAAAAGGACATATACAATCCGGGTGATTGGGCATTATTGGATGTCGCCATGTTGACTCATCAGGGAGTAGCGTTGAAGGGTATATGGACTGTCAAATTCATATAGAGATCTATCATGACACTGAAGGATCCATACAATACTCATCAGGGAGTAGGGTTGAAGGGTATATGGACTGTCAAATTCATATAGAGATCTATCATGACCAATCAAGCAGAGAATTGAGCCATCCAAAGGAATATTAGAGAATAAAGGCATAGCTAATACCTTTTGTATTGGTGAAGTGTGAAAAATCATGGTTGGTATCGAGAGTGTCCAAGTGCCACATCTCTGGGATTATTTTGATAAATCCGTTCCAGATTTGAAGGCAATTGGTTGACAGGTGGCAGAGCATATAAAAGACAAACAAGGTGTTAATTCTAGATTTTAAGCAAACAACTTCAGGGGATCTAGACCCGATGGAGGAATATATTTTTAAAATCAAACATTGTTCCAGGGGATCTAGACTTGATGGAGGAATATCTTTTTAAAATCTAACATTGTTCCAGACTTAAAAAAAAATCGTGATCCTACCAAAATAAATCCAGGACTTTCAGACAAATCCACAAATCTCTCCATGGCATAAGCAGTCAAAGAATCAATCCCAGATTTTATGAATGAGGATTAATATTCGGGTTTACTTTTCCAGACAGAGAATTGGAATGAGCTCCATATTAGAGGGAAGCAGATTCAACTGTCCCAGATTTCTTGTAGAAAATCATAGATTGCTTTTATTTTAGTTTACTAATAAGTTCTGTTTCATAAAAAGTAAAAACTAGTAATAGCTTAGGTATTGTAATTGTTATAAATTCTATCAATTAGAATGTAATTGGGGGCAGGTTAGGAGAAATTTGGAGCAAGATACTGAGTTCCCAAGACCTATGTGGTTGTTGAAGACTTTATGAAATTAGAGGATTAATGTATTCATTGCTCAATCCAATTAGAACCTTCTCGTCTTTGCTTTTCCTGTATTAAGCTTCTTTAATGTCATCACTGTCTCTTCTTTATTTTGTTGTAAGATTTAGGTTAGAGATGTGACAATTTGGTACAACTTCCATTGTCTCAAACATTTAAGGAATCATCCAACGATAGCATATTTTCATACATATGCTGTGACCATTGACTGGACCTGTGGATTCATTATCAAGCCTTATGAGTAAGAGAAAAAATATTCTTTCCTTTTCATATAGTATGATCCATAATCCTGATATATTTTCTTATATGCATTTGAGTTTCTTTTGCTGAATTCATAGTTCATATTCTCAGCAAAACCACTGTCTTCATATCGGACTTATAGAGATTGCTTCAGCCCTCTATTATGTTTGAGATTTAAATATCTTTTGATTATTCTTCCACCTTCCATATTTAGATTTTGTGTTCTGACGACTAACACTCCATGCCTAATGAATTAGTCTTCTGATCTCAGAGGTTTATAGCTTATTTTCCAGTCTTTGTTTATCCTAGTTGTTTATCCTTTTCTTTAATCTATTCAAATATGGAAGCTAGGCTTAATGATAAGAGTTGTTGCTCAGTGATAGTCGACAACTAGTTGATTTGATTTGATGAGGGAGCCCCCTCTGACTGAAAATGTTAAGGTTTAAGCTATTATTAGAGTTCTTTGCATTTCACTAGATAACAATAGCATAAGATAGGATCACTGAGAAATACACAATCACAAGAGACACATCATTTATCCTGGGAAACCGTCATGGGGGAGAAAACCCAACAAAACTTCCTTATTATAGATAGCCAATACAATGGCAAGAGATAACTCAAACAAAAACAGAGAGTCCTCTCCCAAGAATGTGCCTCTCTCTCTCTCTCTCTCTCTTCTCCAACTACAGCTCTGAAACTTGCTTCKCAATGAACAAGTAAGTGTGTGTCTAAGTGAGGTGCTAGCCTCCTTATTTATACAACTCTAGCACGTGTGGAGGTGTCTTTTCACTGGTAGGGCCGACTTCTCAATCTGGGTGGTTATAACTACCTTTAATATCTTCTGGGGCATCTTTAATATATTCTGTGGTCGACTTCTTATTCTTCCTATTACAATTATGTTTTGACCAATCCGCAAAAGGGGATTTGGTCTTTTAAAATAGCTGACATGATCAATCCGCCATAGGGGATTGATCTAATGAATAATACAACAATAATAATTAGAATACACTTTGCAGTTACATTATTTCAACACTCCACCTTAACAAGAAGGGTATTCTACAACAACATCAGGTGAGAGAGAGGACATCATCATCAAGAACATCAGGTGGGTGAGAGGACAACATCATCAATATCATCTTGGACCACTGACTTACATATCTATAAATCATCGAAAGTTTTTCTCATCGGCAACATCGTCATTCTCAGTGGAATGAAATCATCATCTGCATCAATATGGATTAGTATAAAACTAATACATCATCATCACAACATGAAGATAGTCGCATCATCACAACACGAGGTTGGCTCATCATCACAGCATGAGGCTGGCAGACTACACAACAATTAAGATGGAATCACAATACTAGATTGACTTTACATCACAACAATTAAGCTCGAAGCACAATACTAGGCTAGCTTTACGTTGCATCAATTAGCTGGAAGCACGATACTAAACTGGATTTACATCGTAACAATTAAGATGGAAGCATAGTACTAGGCATATCTCAACACAACAATTAAGATGGAGGCACAGAACTAGACTGGCTTTACGTCACAACAATTAAGCTGGAAGCATAATACTAGGCATATCTCAACACAACAATTAAGATGGAAGCACAGAACTAGATTGGATTTACGTCACAACAATTAAGATGGAAGCACAATACTAGGTATATCTCAACACAACAATTAAGTTGGAAGCACATAACTAGATTGGATTTACGTAACAACAATTAAGCTTGAAGCATAGTACTAGCTTGGCATATCTCAACACTACTCCCCCTTTCAAGGAACATCCTTTCAAACTATACCAAGATTATCTCTAAAGTGCTCAAACTTTGCACGAGATAGAGGCTTGGTAAACACATCGGCAACATGTTCATCCGTGCTAACATATTGGAGCTTTATGGATCCTCTTTGCACCATGTCACACATGTAATGATATCAGATCTCTATGTGCTTCAACTTGTAATGAAATACATGATTCTATGTCATCTTTATGCAGCTCTGGTTGTCACATAGGATTGTGGTTGCTTCCATATCTAGGTTGAATAGACCGGTCAACCAATTTCGAAGCCATATAGCTTCGCAGCTGGCAGAACATGCAACAATGTATTATGCTTCCACTGTACTGAGAGAAATGCTAGATTTCTTCCTACTCTGCCATGAGATCATGGTTGATCCCAAACTAAAACAACATCCTGAAGTGCTCTTCTTGTCAGAGACACTTCTAGCCCAATCTGAATCAGTGTAGCCACTTAGTGTAAAATCATGATATCCATCATAGCTGAGACCACAATCTAATGTACCCTTAAGGTACCTCATCACATGTTTTGCAACAACTATGTGAACATGTCTTGGTTCTACCAGAAACTGGCTCAAGGTGTTCACGGAAAAACATATATCTCATCTAGTGTTTGTAAGGTATGTCGTCGATCCAATGATTTGTCTATATAGCATGGCATCAATCAATTCTGACGAAGTGTCGACCGGTAGCTTCAACTTTGCTTCCATGGGTGTATTCATGTAATTGCACTCCAACATGTCAAATCTCTTTAGGATTTCGACTGCATACTTCCCTTGGTTAAGGAAGATTCTCTCTGGACTCTGCCATACCTCAATACCTAATAAATAATGAATTAGGCCAAGGTATTTCATCTCAAATTCTGAAGCGAGCTTCTTCTTACATTCGGTGATGAGATTTTCTTATCTAGTTAAGAATAAGTCATCCACATATAGCAACAATATCAATGAATCACCATTCATAAATTTGAAGTAGAGGTTAGAATTAGCTTTACTCTTGGTAAAACCCAAGCTCGTCAGAAAACTGTCTATCCTTCCATACCAAGCTCTAGGAGCTTGCTTCAATCTGTACAAATCCTTCTTCAACTTGCAGACATGAGTCTTCCCATCTTCAACTTCAAATCCTTGAGATTGCTCTATATACACTTCTTCTTCAATGACACCATTTAGGAAAGTTGTCTTTATGTCCATCTGGTGCAACTTCCACTTCATCTTAGCTGGAAGGACTATGATGGCTCTGATTGAAGTGTATCTAGCGACAAGAGAGAATGTCTCTTCATAGTCATTGCCTTCCTTTTGAGAAAATCCGTGAGAAACAAATCTTGATTCATACTTCTCAATACCTTCATCAACAACATGTTTTATTTTGAAGATCCATTGGGAAGATATCACATCCTTTCTCTTCGGTCTGGGAACTATTTCCCATAAATCATTCTTTATTATGGATTGGTATTCTTCTGTCATGGCGTATGCCCATTCTTTCTTCTCAATGTCTTGTTCAAAGAAGATAGGCTCCTTTTCTAGGAGATCACACATCAAGGACATATAACTGGAGAATGTCTTAGGTCTCTTCACCTATCTCGTGGTTCCTTTGGAAAACCCATACTTTTGTCCATCTTGAATAAGCTCCCTAGCCCAAGCAATATTTCTCTTATAGGAGATCGTCATCTGAGGAGGTTCTTGAAATTATACTATGTCATGATCTTCTGGAATTTCCTCATTAGGGTAAGCTATGACTTCCCTCACTGGTTCTGCAACTTTGGGAGCCTCCCTCACTGATTCTATAACTCTAGGAGCTACAGGTTCCTCTTCATATAATTCTTCAAGCTGGCATCTTCTCAATTTCTTGAGCATTTCATATTCATCAAATGTCACATACCTGCTGATCTCAATGTGATGGTGACCTAGTATATAAATCCTGAAGGCCTTGGAGACCTCACAGTATCCCACAAATATTCCCTTCTTTCTTGAGGGTTCCAACTTGTTTCTCTTCTCTTTCGAAATATGTATAAATATTGGGCAACCAAATATTTTGAGATGGCTTACCTTTGGCTTCTTTCCGGTGAACATCTCTTCTGGGGTATTGAACCCAAGTGCACTATGAGGCAATTAGTTTTGTACATATACAGTTTTCATTGCTGCTACTGCCCATAATCACATTGGAAGATCTTGATCATGGATCATGGTATTCACTACTTCCATTATTGTTCTGTTCTTTCTTTCTGCCACACCATTTTGTTGAAGATTGTAGGGAGTGGTGAGCTCCCTCTTGATCCCGACATCTTTGTAGAAGTTCACAAACTCTTTTGAGGTGTATTCTCCTCCATTATCTGACCTAATTATCTTGATCTCTTTTTCAGAAAGATTCTTTATCAAGGCTTTGAATTCCTTGAATTTACTGAACACTTCATCTTTTGATTTCAAGAAGTACACCCAGTTCTTACGAGAATAATCATGAATAAAATATACATAGTATACATACCCACTGATGGAGGATGATGGAATTGGGCCACACACATCTGAATCAATGAGTTCTAGGACTCCTTCTTCTTTGTTGTCTCTCTTTGGAAAAGGGTTCTTGATGTTCTTCCCATGTTCACATCCATTGCACATGCCTTCATGGTCAACCTTGAGTTCTGGTAGACCTGTGACTGCATTGCAAACGTATGGTATCACCTTGTAGTTGATGTGGGATAATATTCTATGCCAAAGTTCACATGGATTCTCAATGGCGTGGGTCATGGCAGCTTCTGAGTGACCCTTTAGCTTATACAAGCCACCTTCTTCTTTTCCAATGACGATTTCTTCTTTCATGGTTTCTCCTTTAGCCCACATAAGAAGTTATCCATCTACAAAGGAAACTCTGAAGCATTTCTTTTCTAAAGATGATATGGAGAGTAGGTTCTTTGCCAAACCTGGTACATAGAGTATGTCCTTCATCTTCATTGAATTCTCTTAATTAAGCTTGTAGTTTGATTCTCCCACTCCCTTGATAGGGTATTGGTAATCATCTCCAAGTGTCACTTTATGAGAAAACTTCTTTTTTGAAATGCAAGAGAGAATATATCTTTGTCATGTCATGTGCTTGGAGGCACCACTATCAATGAGCCAAGTGTCCTCTCCAGGTGTTACCGATCGCGAGAGGGACGAAATTAAGACATAGTCTTTAATTTGTTCTCTTAACATCTTTGCAGGTGGCTCTTCATATTCAAATGCATGGGCATGGTGCATCTTATTTTTCCTCTTGTATTATTCTCGTCTAGCTGGACAATATCTCACAATATGTCCCATCTTGTCATAATGGTAGCATTGGACAGATGAGTAATCTCTTTCCTTTTGTTGTCCTTTCTTCTAGAATCTCTTTGGTTGAGATTTTTTTTGGGGGTGACATTCTTTACGAGTTTCTTTCTGGAAGTGAGACTTATTTCTTCCTCTTTTAGTGTGAGTAGTTAGGGCCTGATCTTCATCTCTTTCTAGTAAAGCTTCTCGGTTAGCTACTCTTGTTTCTTCTTGAATGCATTCTTCCCATAGACCGTCAAATTTTAGTTTCTTCGTTCTGGAAAAAATCGTTTGGATGAATGCATCCCAATGTCTTGTGAGACCATTAAGGGCTTTCATTAGGAGTTTGTCTTTGTCTATTGTATCTCCAATCGCTTCTATTTGTTCTTTGAATTCAAATATTCTAAAGAAATATTCCTGGATTGATTCTCCTCTCTGCATCCTTGTATTCTTGAGCTGATTTCTTAGATTCTACTTCTGGTATATGTTCTTTCCTTCATATAGTCTATTTAGTGCATCCAAAATTTCTTTCAGAGTCTTCTTTGACGACATATAAGGAATCAGGTGATCTTTGATTGAATCTGCAATGATTCTTTTGGCCATGATCATGTCCTTTTGATTCTTTGCTTTGTCTACAACATCGTCAGGTTCCGACACTTCTTCTTTGATGAATCTTGCTAGGTCATTCTCTTCAAGAATGATACCAATCCTATACTTCCAAGCACAAAAGTTTTCCACACCTTCCAACTTGTCAACAAGCTTAGTGCTTGCAGACATCTTTTACCTGGAGCTAGCAAAATGTCCAAAAATGAAAATGATCAAAATTAAATTATGAACTTACCAAGAGGTGCTCTTGGCTGAGGCATGTATCCTAGTGTGTTTGGATATGCGAAAATCCAAATTTTACCCCTCCAAACTTGATCTACGGATTTTTGGACTGGTTCTTCTGGTTTTCTGGTATCTCTGGTAGTCTGGTACTTCTGGTACTTCTCATTTTCTGGTACTTCTGGTGCTTTGTGAAACTAGGGTTTCACTTTTTGGGAGATCTAGCCATGAAAAAGTTGCGTTGAGGATGAAAAAGTGATCCTTAAGAAAGGGCGCACTTTTCTACATGGTTTTAGGGATGAAATACTTCATCACAAAAATCCCTAATTTGCATGTACGACAATAGTGACATTTTTCACTTTCTCTTGTGAAAGATGTTGTCTTCAACTTAACTCTGATACCATGTTAATTCTTAAGCTATTATTAGATTTCTTTGCATTTCACTAGATAAAAATATCATAATATAGGATCATTGAGAAATACACAATCAAAAGAGACACATCATTTATCCTGGGAAACCTTGATGGGGAAGAAAAGGCAACAAAACTTCCTTATTATAGATAGCCAATACAATGCCAAGAGAACTCAAACAAATACATAAATTCCTCTCCCAAGAATGCCTCTCTCTCTCTCTCTCTCTCTCTCTCTCTCTCTCTCTCTCTTCTCCAACTGTAGCTCTGAAACTTGCTTCTAAATGAAGAAGTGAGTGTGTGTCTAAGTGAGGGGCTAGCCTCCTTATTTATACAACTATGGCACGTGTGGAAGTGTCTTTTCACTGGCAGGGATGACTTCTCAATCTGGGTGGTTATAACCACCTTTAATATCTTCGGGAGCCTCTTTAATATATTCTAGCACCAACTTCTTATTTTGTCTATTACAATTATGTTTTGACCAATCCGTAAAAGGGGATTTGGTCTTTTACAATAGCCGACATGATCAATCCATGATAGGGGATTGATATAATTAATAATACAACAATAATAATTAGAATACACTTTGCATTTATATTACTTCAACAGAAAAGGCCATCTTGCAGTGCAAATATTGGTTAAAAATGATCTTGGCATGTTCTTAACAATTGGGAAAATCTCGAGATACAACACTCTCTAATCCAAACTATTTTTGGCATAGAATGAGAGTAGAGATATAATAAAGAAATGTACAGAGACATATCAGATATAAAATAATATAAAATAAATGTATCATAGATGCAACCATAAACATAGAGATACACTAATACACAATTTTCTATTAATGAGCGAAAATGTACAAAGACTGTAAATATATAGAGTGAAAGACTCGCTAGAATGGTGGCAGTTTATTTCTGAGATGATATATGTCCGCTACTCGCATTCGCAAGAAGATAATTTTTTTACAATGACGCTCCAAAAGCATTTTTATCATAAATAAAATCCAAAACCTTAACCCCGGAAGATGAAAAGCCAACAATTTTCTGGACCCTGTTTTGGGTAGTTTCGTGTATCAACTTCCCAACGATGTAAATTTGACATATGATCTCTGTTTGGGGCACATGATAGCTCATTGGAAAGGTATCATTGAGGATATTCATTTTCAGGACTCAATCAAAGCCTTTGGATATCATTGAGAATCTCTATCTCAAAAAACATTCATTTAGGCCCTCAAAATGGCCCCGAAAGTTAAAAATGGCTAAAAGTAGTAAATTGCGAAAAAATGTTAGAAAATTGTTTTGAGCTAGTTGGAAGAGGTGGGTGGACACTGATATCCACCTGGATCAATCCTTCCTCCTTAGGAAGTAATGGTCTCAATTGCATTGAGTTTCGGGTGGGAGGGGAAAGCCATTGAATCTTGGTGCGTTGCTTGCCTTGCTGGAGACGTTGCACTGTGGAAGGCTCTCATGAACCTGTTGTTGGCGAGGTTGAATCTGTTCAACCAATCAGAATACATGATATGTTTGGGTGCATAAGGAATATTTTTTCTTTTCTGCATTCTTTTCAACCTGCTTCTATTGGATAAAAGGTGCTTAGACTGAGGCTGTAGTGGTTGCAGTATCCTTATGTTCACCTTTTGAATATATTGTGAAGAAGCTAGATTTTGTAGTATGAGATACTACCTTACGGTATTGTTTAGGTGGGGCAGTAGTTGGAACTACCTATGGTATCCTATAGAGATTACCCCCTACAATAACAATGACACTACGGGGTTGAAACTCATAGATAGCATGGTGCTTCCACATATATGGATGGCCCAAGAAAACATCACAAATGTCCAACAGGGAAACATCACATAATATCTCATCCTTGAAGGGTTGGATGTCGTATGACAATCGACACTGCTGGCTGACATGAAGATCTCATCCCTGGTGAAGCCACCTAATGTTGTATGATTGTGGGTGTGGCATTGTCAAAAATCCAAACTGTTTGATGACCTCTATTTAGATGAGGTTCTTTTGGCTTCCGCTATCAACAATAAAATGTAGTGGGGTCCCCTTCACCCACATATGTAAATGAAAAAGGGGCTCCCCCTCTTCAGGATATGTGGGTTCTTCTGGTTGAATTGCTACAGTCATGACAATAGCAGTGGGGTCTATGTCGATGATTTGTCTTCTATCAATATTTTCTTAATCAAATTCTGAACCAGGGTTTGGATCCTTGTCTTTGATCTCATCCACCAATGACTATTTTGAGCGACATTCATTGTTGTTTTTCCAGGGAATTTTGTGGAAATCACACCATTTTCTAGTGTCCTTCTTCATCTTTCTGTGACCCTTCTTTTCCTATGGCTTGGATTGGTTTTCGAGAGACTGTTTGTTAGGGCTGTATTTATCATACTTTGGTTGTTGCAGATTTGTAGACCCAAAATCCCATTTGTTTTGGTGCTTAAACTTCTGCTCAATTTTAACAGCATATCGATAAGCAACACCGAGTGATGAGATGTCTAGAAAATCCATTTTAGTTCGGATGTATCTGTTTAGAGCCCCACAATATTTTAGAACCAAATGTTGTTCAGAGTCTTTGATACTTAGCTTGGTGTGAGAGTTATGGAAGGTATTTTTGAACTCCAAAACTACTTGGCTCTCTCTTGTTGCAGTGTGGTCCATCTCATGTAATGGTCCTCATAGTTTCCAATAAGATAATATTATTCCTTTACCGAATCCACAAAAAATCCCAAGTTGGCTCGACCCCGTATATTCCAGATTCCTCTGTGGAGCTTTGCTCCCTGTAAGTTTCCCACCAATGTTTGACATGGGGGAGAGCCTTAAGGAGTGTGAAGTTGATATTTTCCCTGTCGAAGAAATTATGAATAGAGAAATAACCTTCTAGAAGATTTAACCATTTTTCTAAGGCATCTGCATCTATCTGTACTTCAAATATGGGAATATCAAAATTAACTTGTACCTTGAAAGGAGAGGTGCCTCAAAAGTGGTCTCTTTATGAATACATGCCTGTTGTTATCAGCAGGCATTGAAGGATGTGGGAAAAATTCTCCATGATTTCTTCCCTCTATCACGTGAGAGATTTCTCAAGCAACAAATTAATAGAATCATTTTCTCTGTTGTTTTTCTTTTTTTTCTGCCATGGATGGTTTCTTGGGCATGTGAGAGTGATTGTCTTCAAGAGATACAAGCTCGAGACCCAACTTGCTATACTTGGACCTCATTGGGGACATGCACTAAAAACCGATCACGAGCATCCTGCTCCTATACCACTGATCCAGATTATTTTTGGCACAAAATGAGAGTGGAGGTATAATAACGAAATGTATAGAAATATCTCGGATATCCAATAATATAACATAAATGTATGAGAGATGCAACCATAAATACAAAGATACATTAATACAAAATTTTCTATTAATGAGCAAAAATGTACAAAGAATGTAAAAACACAGAGTGAAAGACTTGCTATAATGGTGGCAGCTTATCTCTGAGAAGAGATGTGTCTGCTACTCACATTTTCAAGAAGATTATTTTTTTACAATGAGGCTCCAAAGGCATTTTTATCATAAAAAAATCCAAAACCCTAACCCTGGAAGATAAAACGCCAGCAGTTTTGTGGACCCCATTTTGGTTAGTTTGGTGTATCAACTTCCTGAGGGAATAACTTTGGCATACAATCTCTATCTGGGGCGCACATGTAATGTACCCCAAATTTTACCAAATAAAAAAAAATTGTTAGGTGCATTAAAACTCGTCGACTCTTCAATACTTGTTCAAGCATAACTCTATTATCGTCGCTATTGGATTACCGCATGTACCTATTTGTAATTAAAACAACTACAATCAATATAGTTATCTTATCTATGTGAAGTCATACTATTAAAAGATTTCAGTAAACATAAAACTGTGAAGAATAGACTAGCGTTTAGTCTTCTAACGATATTTGTATTATCAAATATGATTTCTAAAATTGCTTATTGTATCCATATAGCGACTATAGTATCCATATCATAACATGGATACTATTCCTATCATTATATATCTATATAAGTGGTTTACCAAAATACCCAACACATATATAGAAATATTAGCACATATCAATAAAATCATCATATGAAAATCCTAATACTTACCCATAGGCAACCCCACATATGGAGTACTTAGCATATACCCATATACCCATCTATATATATATATATATATGCTTGTTCGATCTAGCGTATGACATAAACCTTACTCATATATCTATATGTCTTACCCATTATAGATATCATGCGACTTATGAATTAAAATACATTTGCACTACCTCTAAATTTGTTTTCATTACAACAACATCTTCCACTATAATGTAGTTCATATAACCTAATACATTGAATAGTCATTAGGCACATTGTTATAATGTTACAAAGGGATTATTATCGGGTGGTATTCACAATGAAAACGTTGTCGTATCATGCACCATAATGCATTTGGTTCTGCAATAGTGCCATGTCTAACCTATACCTAAATAACGTTAATCCCTACCCAACTCATGTCATATCCCAACATTGAATACACTTGGAAGCCATGTTAATGGCGGGGTCATATCAGTATGCAATTCATTTACCATTGGTTATGATATTTAAGATAAGTTTGTCTCGTACTGGATGTTTAGGCAGTTGTGCCCAATGGGGGATCACCATATCTGTTTATTCACATGGCTCCAATATTGTGTGTTCCTATCACACATTACTCCTCATTTTTCAATGTGTTCGAGGTTATTCCATTCATTTTTTCCTTTGGATTCTCGAAAACCCTCCTTTTCTCTATGTGCATTTTTGGTCTCTATGCATACCCTATGTTCTTTGGTCTCTGTACATACCCTTTTGGCTCCATTCTTATGTAAGGCTGAAAACTTGGAGAATAGAATCTTGTCCCTGGTAAACGAATATGGAAAATGAAACCTAGTCAGTTTCCTCTATGCACAAGGTAATACCCAAACTTCTTTATTCATGTTTTTTTTTTGTAACTCTCATGGATAAAAATTGTTTGGGAACTATTGGGGTTAGCAATGCTTGGCATCTCACCTTCATGGATATTTCTTCCAGTTTTCCACCATGGCCCGAATCTTCAGTGTCCCTTTTTGTGTTTTCTTGCCTTACTGTGTGACATTGTTAATAATTATCACTTACGCATGTAATATTGTTTATTAACTATGGGAAATATTGAAATTTATGTGCTTTGTTAGAGAGTTAAACCTGCAAACTTGTAACTTGGTCCTAAAATTTTTTTTAACGTTCTGGGTGCATTTGCAAAGCTACCCTATGTAATAAAAATACACAGTTTTAAAGGAGTCACACTCTGTATTACCACATTGTGGATATTGGGATTTTAAAGCTACATGAATATATGAATATATATATGTATATACCAGATAGACCACATGAGATTCGTAAATTTGGTCTCTATAATTTTATTTATTGTGTAGATTCGTGGAAGGATATGGAAATCAATCCTATGACGATTTTCTCGCAGATCACATTCTGTTTGTAAAGTAACAATAAATCTTATGTTTTATGATTTTATATCTGAGCTCCATGCGGCGATAGATAGAGGGAAACGAAAATTCATTTTCTTGTAACTTATTCCGATGTTAGTAAAAATATGTAAACGACAGTTTTAACCCTCTGATTCACTATTTACCTTTTGTATTATCAAAAGAAAATATCGATATGTGTATAGATATGTCATAACATCGACCCTCTATTTTATTAACTTCATTTGTATTTGTATAAAACAATTACTCGCCTATATCTCAATATATCAAACCTTTGTTCTTGGATTTCTCTCTGTGTTTTTATATAGAAAATCATAATTACTATTGTTTATGATAGAACACTTCTTGTACTTTGTCTACATTCTCTGAATTGGAAAATATTTTCCTCTGTGGAAATTTGTGCTTTCCCTATGTGCGTAATTTCAAAATTCAATACTTTGTTTATGTAAAAAGGTTACTTACCCATTATGGGGACTTCATCACTAAGCTTGTGTGATTTTCCATTTTAAATTTGTTTGTGTTCCTTATACTTATACAACATTGTATAAATCGTAATTCCTATGCTCTGTACATATAGAAGAGCACGATTTTACCCTTGGTAGGATGCACATCTCTATTCTGCGTGAGTTAATCTAACTCTACGAAATTTTATATTTTAGCTTTGGATATGCTAGGGAAATGCTTACTTTTTGTGGGGTTTCACGATTGTACTTTGGGTGTTTATTTAATTTTTTAACACTTTTTAACTTACTATTTATATTCTTAGGCATCAAAGTATTACTTTTAGTTACAATAAATTAATGATGGGGCCCTATCTTTTTTTGCGAGGGTACCCATCAGCTAATTTTGGGTCCACTCCTCCCCATTTGGGTTGTGGACATATCATCGCCCAAGTGCCAGCAGTGAACTATTTATATGCCTACTCAAGCTAAGTATTATCTCATTTTGTTTATTATTTATTTTCATTAAATTACTTAGCATTTTGACTAAATCTATCATTTTCTCCTTTGTAGGTTTATACAAATTGAAGAGAGCGAATCAAGGAAAGCCCTCTCGCTTAGAAAGGTATTCAAGTTTCGATCTAGGCATACACACCTATACCATTCTTCCTAAATTTTGTTTGCAACTGGTAAAGGAGTCTTGGCTTATGGTCACTATAATAGTTATTGAACCATGGTTTCATGGACACACAGGTTATTTTGAAATTTATTTTCAATTTGAGAAATACATGTTGTTGAAACCATTTTGAACAAGGTTCAGTTAATGTAACAACTATTGTC
>ML776698.1:171206-187732 GCA_009831015.1 Picea engelmannii
ATATATATATATATATATATATATATATATATATAAATAACCATAGTCATACAATATAGAACCTACAATAGTTCAATTATTACTTCCACGTGAGCACATATATACATGAATATACTAACAACACAAAATCCATCACATATCTAACAATTATAATCAACAGAATATTAGCCAGAATGCAAGTAAAGTTACATATCTGAAAATGATGCTGGGACACAAATGGAACAACCAAGTTCCACCCAACCATAGAACATAACAACCAAGTTTACTTGCTCTGTTCACCACCTAGCCTAACCATGAGTCGATAAGGGTGAATTTAAAATGATCCTCCTTTGATAAAGTCACCTTCCACGGATCTGAAATTCCCTTGACTCACACCAAAGTGTTCATAACAATAAGTAGTTTCCTTTCTCCAACATACTAAGCAACATCCTTCCTCCTCCATATGTTGTATTTATATGCATCTTGTGCCTAGGTCTTTTCCTTCCCTCCTTGGGGATTTTCGCAGCTTTACAAATCCCTGATTTTTAGGGACTTCTAGTGGTCAAATCCCTCATTTTCCACTTGTAAAAATCATCCCTAAGGAAACTCAAATATGTTCCCCATTCATGGAGTCATGGTCAACTATTTTCAACTTGGTTGTTCCATTTGTCTTCCAACATTTAATATATAAAAAGGTTTGTCTTTTACATGTGTCAAAATCAAGAAGTTAGTTGGGCAAATCAAATCTTTGCCCAAAAATCATAAATAATTAATTACAATAATCAAATTCCAAATTCGGATTTGCCATCAATGGAAAATATTTTCCAAATTTGAATTTGCCAAAAATGGAAATTTATTCCCAAGTACACTTAGACTTTAATAATTAATTATTTTTGGAGATATTACAACACGATATCTCGTTGGAAAGGTATCATTGAGGAGATTCATTTTGGGGGCTCAATCAGAGCCTTCTACCATCATTGAGAAGCTATATCCCGAAAAACCTTCATTTAGGCCCTCAAAATGCTCCGAGAAGTTAAAAACTGCTAAAAATAGTAAATTGTCAGAATTGTCAGAAAATTGTTTTGAAGTAGTTGGAAAAGGTGGGTGGCCACCGATATCCACCGAGATCACTCTCTTTGCAGTGGAGGATCTCCATAGTTGTTGGCTATTTCATAACAACAAGGTGACTTGGCGACTTACTTCAGCAATACTGTTGGCAACGATTCTCTTTACAACATGCCAAATTGCTTGAATCTCCCACAACTGGGGTTTCCAGGCATCAGATATGGTCCCTCAATAGTTAAAATTGAGGTTAAATTGCCTCTGAAATTGTTGTCTCGGTATCAATGTTTCTCACTACCGATTTGGCCAGAAATTCAACACAATTTGCAAGAAAACAACTCAGAAATACAGCTCTGTAGATCAACAGTTCAACTTCATCAATTCAACAAATCACAGGCTGATTCTTATTTTAAGTCTTCTCATGATTGCTCAAATCATTGGTCTCTTCCGACAGCTGACAATTGTTAAGCAGCGAAAGAAAAACAAAGCATAAAACCAAAGCATAAACTAAGAAAGATTAAACACGCATGAAACCAAGAACACCAAACACACACTTGACACAGTGATTTATGTGGAAACCCAAATCGGGAAAAAAACCACGGGCAATGATTATTGGTCTTCTTCTATTCAAGGGAGAATTATAATAGCCAACCCCATAATACAACCATCCTCTCATCACACAATGTACTCTCTTGCACTCACATTGTACATTGCACATTGTCCTCTATATCTATGGGTATGCTCGTATATATAACATATATCACTCAGTTACTCATATTGATCATGAATAGATAACATATTTGCACAAATAGTTCATAAGTAGATTGCATGCATGCGCAAGTGCATGCGCATGTGCATCTACATGTGACCGCATGGGAAAATCTATTGGCATGTTTCAAACAATCTCCACCTTGAAAACAATTTACATGATATATCATGCCCTTAATCAATTCATCCATCACCTTTCTTGCAAGAGAAGCCAAACACCATCACAGCTCCGCAACTTCTCTAACAATACTGTTACATGAACATGCTTGAACGATTCACTCCAGCATGGACCATTCTGTCTCCATCAGTAACCTGTCTAATAGATCGATGCACTTGTCCAAATATCATGAATCATAACCACATACCAAATGAATGAAACCATTGTAGGTGATACTTGTGATTTTGTGTTTGAAGCACCCATTTCCATACTCCTGACATGGTTTTTCCATGTCTCTACTGACAACACTGAATGCATGTGAAATGATGACCATTTCTCCATCACAATCATCAAACTTCTTACTAGCATATAATACTCGAGACATATAACCCTTTTCGTCTTCATCAATTAGGACATAATCTTGAAGAGAATTTACAATGGAAAGCCAAAGGGATTTTACGAGTTTCACATTATTCATACCGAACTTCTTGAGTATCTTCACCACATACTTTTGTTGTGATAACCAAGCTTATGATCTTTCCTGTCTTTTTGTATTTCGATGCCCAATATTTATTTTGTTGCTCCCATATCCTTCATAACAAACGTCCTAACCAACTGAGCCAACCTGTTGATCTCAACCATGCCTATTCTTGCAACAAGCATAATGTTTAACACCAAGATAATGAATATACCATAAACACAATGGTTATACTCACTTCTTGTAAAATTTGGCTCACTATGAAGGAATCAATCATCTTGTACCATTTTCCTAGCATGCTTTAGGCCATACAATGATTTTTGAGTTTGCAAACAAATATCCTATTGTGATTCTGAACTAACCATTCTGGTTGTTCCATATACATCCCCTTATAAAAGGATATTCATCAATAACTTAATCTTTGTCCATAATGATTCTGTGGGTAGTAGGATCCCAAAGTATGCACCCCTTAACATCATCACCATTTCTAAAATGGACACACTGCTCCACCTAAAACTTTTCAGTCGAACAACTTTGACCAAATCTGGCCAAATCGGCCAAGTAAACCTTCACTACTTACCTCCAGGCCCATTTAAAATGGAGTTCACCAAGCCTTTTATAGGTTTCATTACATGCAATTCATGGACACAATACCACGGGATACCCAAAAAACATGGACCTAAAAAACCACCTTCTTTGACCTAAAAATAGATTTAACTCGTTAACTCTTTCACCGAGCTAAGGCTAACTCAAAATACATGCCTCCCACCCCACATATTCAATCTACCTAAATCTATGTTTAGAATTTACATAGGTTACCTGATAAAACAGGGGTACGCATGCCTATCCAGGTCTTACAGACATATTTCCATTTACATGCAATCAATAATTTCTACAACTCCAAAGTAAACACATTGTTTTTCATGGTGACTCAACCATTATTGTACTGCACCTTCTATGCCAACATAGGCGGTGAGATACAACATACAAAAAAAACTTGATCAACCATAACTGTACCTAAATTTTCTTCTATTGTGGAGTCCTCTTTGGATGCTTGTTGTCTTTTCCAACAATCCTTCTTGAGATGCCCAGATTTGCCACAAAACCAACATTTTTCCTTACCATTACTGTGTTGATATTATGGTAGTTGTGGGAGGTATTTACCTCCACGTGTAAACCTGATGAGAATAGAATACTCCAGAAAGAAAGAAGAAACCCTAATGAGTTGGCTAATAACCATAGAAGACATGTCATCTCAAGAGGATAATTTATATTAGGTTATTAGCCTCCAAGAGAAGAAGTCAGCCAAAAGAATTAATATATATTGAACACACAGATACCCAGAATGAGAAGTCGGCCCAGGAAGTTAGCCATAATTAGTATAAATACAGGAGACCAGTTCTCATTGTGGCAGGCAATCTCATAATTGTAGAGCAGTAACTTGTGCACACTGCAATGCCCAATCTTGTGTGCATGTTTGAGGAGAGCTACCATTGTAGCTGTTGTAGCTATAAGATCACGTTTGGCTTGGACTGTCTCTTGGTTAGGGTTTGGACTATCTGATCAACTCTTGTTGAGGCCCTATCCTTGGGAAAAGGTGCGCTGCCATTTGTTTGGCTATCTAGAATAGGTTTTTCTTTCAGAATGATTCTCTATCAAGGTTAAGGTGCTTGGAAGGTGGCTTCGGCCTATGGTTGGGTGAAAATAGTATTGTCAATGGTAAAACGAGCACAATTCTTCATATTCTAACATGTTATGGGCCCACACCTCCTTCATTTAGTCTAACCGCTGGAAGGAAACATATATGTAAGGATATTAAGCTCATTGAAGAACTATCGCTAGGGTTTCTAGCAGGAGCAGTGACCATAGCACTGTTGTTAGGGTTACTAGTAGTTGCAGTTGTAGAAACCCTAATCCTCTTGTTAAGTCACCTTAAATGAAGGTATTGACCTAATATATGGATATATTAGTGCGCCCTAGCCTATCACATCTCATGGTATTCTCAGAAAGCCAATACATGAAGTTCGATCTTTTGGTCAAATCTAGGGTTGACCAAGTCAAAGAAACCATGACTTATCTATGAAGTCAGAGAACAAGTTAGATGGAGCTTCTAACTTCAGAGCGTGGAAGACAAGTATTGATCTCATCCTTTCCAAGAATAAAGTGTTGGATATCATGAAAGGAAAGATCATGAAACCATAGTTTGAAGAAGGGAAAGAGAAGGAACCATAGAATGTTGCAGCTATGGACAAGTTCAAAGACGAAGACATCAATGCCATGAGTATCATAGTGGATTCTATAAAAGACCACTTGATACCCTACATCTCCCATCTTGACTCATCAAAGAAGATGTACAATGACCTAACAAACCTCTTCTCAGTCAGAAACATTGGACAAGTAATGAGTCTGAAGAATGAGCTCCGTGACATGAATATGAATGATGATGAAAACATAACGTCATACTTTGTATGAATCTCTCAATTAAGATATCAACTACAAGCTATTGAAGAGATCATTGTAGAGAAGGAATTGGTAAACATAGTACTCAATGGTCTTCCCAAGACATGGGATGCATTTTCTGCAAGCATGAACACAAGGAAGGAGTATCCTACATTTGAAGAACTTTGGATTTGTTGTGCTCAAGAAGAATCCAGGATCAGTGAAAAACAGAAACCCCAAAAGAAGTACGATGATCAAGCCTTCACGACAAGATTCAAGAATTTGAGGAACAAAAGGAAGTTTGGTTCAAGGAGGAAGCCAAATAAAGAGAAAGACATTTCCAAAGTACAATGCTTCAACTGTCGAAAGTATGGTCACTGCAAGAATCATTGTCCTGAGATAAATAAAAGGAAGGAGAAACATGAAGCATCAGTTTCAGAAGAAAAGGAACCCACAAAGAAGACTAAGCAGGATGAAAGAGTCTTCTTGTTCTGAAGGTAACAATACTCTTCTTCGTTCTTGTACATATGTTGTTTGTATAAGTCTCTATACATATCTTGTATATCTATCTCTTAAAAATATGTTCCAAGAAGAGCTATATCTATGGAAGAACAACAAGATAAGGATTGCTATCACTATACAAGAAAGGATGAAATATATCAAACAAATCTTGTGGAAGCTGTTACAAGATAAGCCAAAATCAGAATCAATCTTGAAGAAACCTAGAAGAAAGAAGTCAGCAATAAAGAGAAAATTGGACTAAGACTTATGACACTTTGCAAAATACAACAAGGATGCAGATGGAAACATGGACTCTCCTAGATGAAGGGAGCCGAGCATATATCACCATAAAAAAGAGCATGTATTCATACATGAAGCAAGGATTAGGAGGGAGATAATCCTACGATCCATTGAATATGATGAAGTATATATCCATGGCAGCAAACATGAAAAGCAGTACGTGTTCAATTCGACCTTAGAAGAAGTCTTTTTCAAAGAAAAACCTTAAAGTATCCCTGATTGTCCATTCACATCTGTGATCCTATGATGAAAGGAAAAAGTGGAATCTTTAGAGCATGGAGTCTATAAGAAATTCCATGGACCCAACAGCTAAAGAAAAACATAAAGAAGAACATGAAGATTCCAATAAAGAAAGAGAAGCCAGAACAACCAGTCATTGTATCGAGAATCACAAGATTACCATCCTGATGTGAACTCACTAAAAGAAATCACGCAGAGGAACTGAAAGTCATGATGAAGAATAGTGTATGGAAGACTTATGAATGAAATCGTTGTGAGATCTAGAACTAGAGGTTCTCCCAAGATGGAGGGAGAAGAATATGATGATTACTTGCTCCAATAAACCAGACATATCTCTACCTGAGTCATTATGTCATCTGCAACATCCATGAGTTGGAATTCTACATCAGATAAATGCAAAGAATGTTCTCCAGAGAATTTGAAGAAATAGCGTATGAAGAAAAACCTCGAGACTTTGAGGCATACCAGAAAGAGACCCTTGTATGTATATGGAAAAAGATAACTTGGTGGAGAACCTCTAGTGCACAACAGAAGCGATGTGAAAATTTTCTATAACAAAGATATTGTATAAAGATGATTACTCAGTAGATCAGATATCATGATGTCAGAAGAAGTGCCACATGGATATGTTCCAGTGTGCCAAACAATGATATACTTTATTGATCAGAGCTACATGAAGCCTTCAGAGAAAAACCAGTGTTCCAAACTAAAGTACATCTGAAATCAAGCATCACATTATCTGTGATAAAGTCTAGAAAGGAGAAAGTGTTTCTCCAATACATATCTCCACAAATGAGAAGATAAGAAGACATTTTGGTAAAGATTTTATCCAAGATGAAACAAATTGCATACTCAAGCTGGAGCTCATGGAGACGACTTGCTTATTGAAAAAGGAAGAGATGACTCCCAGGTTGGGAGGGAGCAGTGATATGTATTGATTGATGGACAGTCATTTTTCAGTTTGAAAAATGGTCCAGGATGAGTAGATTCTTTCCTATTCAGAAAGTGGATTGAGATTTCTAACGGACAATGATTTCCCATTGTGGTTAACATGGGAAATGGTCCATATCGTTGATGTATCATAGACAACGACTTCCCATTCCACAAGGGGAGTGGTCTAGGGCAGTCTCTCTTTTTGAGGGTTACTCAAGAAGACTGGCTCGCCTCGACGGACAACGATTTCTCATTGTGGTTAACATGAGGAATGGTCCATTTTGGAGGTTGATAAAGGACAATATTTTCCTCTTGTGGTTAACAAGGGAAATAGACTGGACAATCATTCCTTAGGGTGTATTCATTCTCTCAAAGTTACACTTTGTTTAGTGCCGGAGGAATGGCCTAGGGTGGGGAATGGTCTAGGCTCAACAATCAGGGACATACATTCCTTAGGGTAGAATCATTCTCTCTAGGTTACACTTTGTTTAGTGTCAGAGAAATGGACCAGGGTGAGGAATGGTCCAGGCTCAGAAATCAGGACAATTATTCTTCCTTTCTTGAGAAGAATAGTCTAGATAGCTCATCATTGATGTCTTACCTTTTGAGGAAAGATTAGATTGTAGTTATGTACTACTATGAATAGAAGGAGTTGTGTTCTATTTTATTCCGATTTCCTTGAAGACTATCAGCAATATTGGAAATGATTATCACCTAGATGGATGATCAAAGAACATAGATTTCCCAGATGGAAAATGATAGCTAACATTTACTCTTCTAGGACATATGTCTAGATTAGAAGTCACTCTGTGGTGTGAGTGACTTATCCATCATCATGTCTAATTACTCATATGGAGTATGGTTTCAAGAGATGATACGATTGATGATACTGATGGTGATGATGGTGCTCATGATCTAGTCATGAGATAGTCTATGTTGATGCTACCGGGTGAATGGTATGTTCATGCTCAAGACCATTACCTTTAATACCTCCCTAGACAAGAGGGAGTGTTGATATTATGGTAGTTGCGGGAGGTATTTACCTACACGTTTAAACCTGATGAGAATAGAATATTCCAAAAATCAAGAAGAAACCCTAATGAGTTGGATAATAACCATAGAAGACATGTCAGCTCAAGAGGATAATTTATCTTAGGTTATTAGCCTCAAGAGAAGAAGTCGTCCAGAAGAATTAATATATATTGAACAAACAGATACCCATAATGAGAATTCGGCCCAGACAATTAGCTAGAATTAGTATAAATACATAAGGCTAGTTATCATTCTAGCAGGCAGTCTCAGAATTGTAGAGCAGTAACTTGTTCGCACTACAGTGACTAGTCTTGTGCGCATGTTTGAGGAGAGTTTCCATTGCAGCTGTTGCAGCTAGTAGATCACGTTTAGCTTGGAATATCTCTTCGTTAGGGTTTCGACTATCTGATGAGCTCTTGTTGATGTGCTATAATTGGGGAAAGGTGTGCTACCCTTTGTTTGGATATCTAGCCTAGGGTTTTCTTCAGGAATGATTCTATGTCAAGGTTAAGGTGCTCAGAGGGTGGCTTCGGCCTATGGTTGGGTGAAAATAGTATTGTCAATGGTAAAATGAGAACAATCCTTCATATTCTAACATATTTTCCTTTGAATTAGACTTGGTTGTACCTTTTTGATCTTTCCCTCATTTTGTAGATCGACCTCTGACCACAATTGCTTCTGTTGTTGAGGTTTCTTTACTAGATCTCTTCCTCATCTCCTTAGACAATAAATCTCCCACAACAATATCATAATCAATGGTATCTGTTTTTCTAAACCACATAGTTGTGACCAGATGATTCCAAGACTCAGGCAATGAACACAGTAGCATAACCACCTTGTCCTCATCCTCAAACTTTACTTCCATAGAAATTAATTGACAAATTAGAGTATTGAAAACATTCAAGTGATCAACAATTTTCGTACCTTCTTTCATTCACAAGCTGTACAACTGCCTCTTCAAGAATATTTTGTTTGACAAGTTCTTTTCATATACAAACTCTCCAATTTGGTCCACAAATCCGTTGTTGTCTCCTCTTCAGCGATGTTAAAAAAAAACTCATCTGCCAGACATAAACGAATATTACCAAGGGATCTTGCATCCAGATCCTCTTAGTCCTCGTCTATCATGCTTGTCGGTTTGTTTGTCTTTCCAGCCAATGTCTTTTTCAATCCTTATTGCACAAGTAGATCCCGCATCTTGAGTTCCCATAGTACAAAGCTATTCTTACCATTGAATCTCTCCACCTCAAACTTGGAACTCTGCACTTTCTCCATTAAAAAAAAAAATCCAAAACACCACCGCTTATAAAATCACACCCTTTTAAATATAGAAAAACAATAATATAAACCTTAAAAAAAAATTTAATATATATATTTTTTTCTAAAAAATAATATTTTATACCTAAAAAAAACCCTTTTACTAAGCTCACCATAAAAAAATTCACTTTTTAAACAAAGGTATCCACCTTATATATATTAATAAAAGGCTCACCTCCTTCCATAAATTTGATTACTCCACTTTTTGTCTTTTGTGCATAACAAAGGTCCACCTCACCTTTATTAAATAATATTCTCCACTTTAACAAGACTTCACCCAAATCATAAACCATTCTTCCTTTTTAAAAAGATTCATACCATTTGCACCTTTAAAACCATGTAAATTTTTCCTTTAATAATTTTTTATGATCGTCGCACCCTGTTTAATGGATCACCTACAACTATTTCCTAATTTGTTGCATGGTGTTAATGGGTAGCCTGTGACGATTTGCAGTCAAATCATTGTACCTTGTATTCAAATCGTCTAACTGTGTACAATGTGTTGTTTATGATGATGTCGTACTGTGTGCCATGTACAACCCGCGATGATTCTGTAAGTCTTCATACTATCATCACACTGTTCCATAGGGACTACCTGCGACGATGTAATAAAACCTGTCCTCAGCTCTCCACTTCCACTTCACTCGGTTTGGTTCGGCTCTTAAATCCAAGGACCAAATTCTTTTCTCCTTCGCTCTCTACTCCTTCAACTCTAAGTTCTGATACCACTTGTTAGGTAGCAGAAGCAAAACATAGCATAAACTAAGCAATATTAAACATGCATGAAGCCAAGAATACCAAAGACACACTTGACACAATGATTTATGTGGAAACCCAAATCGGGAAAAAACCACGAGCAATGATTATCGGTCTTATTCTATTCAAGGGAGAATTACAATAGCCAACCCAAGCATACAACCATCCTCTCTTCACATAATGTACTCGCTTGCACTCACATTGTACATTGCACATTGTCCTCCACCTCTATGGGTATGCTTGTATATATAACATCTATCACTCAATTACTCAGACTACTCATGAATAGATAACATAGTTACATGAACAGTTCATAAGTAGATTGCATGCATGTGCATGTGCATGTGCATGTGCCTCTGCATGTGACCGCATGGGAAAATTCATTGGCATGTTTACAACAACAAAAATAGACAACATTCATAGAAATAGGGGCAGGAAACAATTTCTTCTAGGCAAGATGCTGACAACAGTCTCCTCTACACAGAAAAATGATGATCGACCTTCTTTGGCAAGTTTACACATGGAATAATCAACAGTTAGACTCTTCTAATAGCAATTCAACAATCTTCTCTTTAGACCTGGTGCTCCTCCACTCTATTCAATGACCTTCTCTTCAAATCCAATGGTCTTATTCTGAAATTGACAAACCAATGTTCTGAGTCAGTGCTCCTCTCTACTTTCAACACTTTAGCATTCTATGGCCCTCGACCTAGCTCTAATACCAAATCAGAGATCAAACAAACCTAAACAATAGAGAGATAGAATTTTCACATACACACTTGGATTCTTATTGTTTGAAGTGTAATACATTTACAGAGGAATTTTGTCGTAATAGATTTCTAGATAACTTATTATTATTGCTTGAAATCTAATACATGTATAGAGAAATTGTAATCAACACCTATATGCTATTGAGGATTTATAATTTTCATATTAGAAGGTTACATAAAAATACTAAAGGTGATCGAAAACAAAGAAAAGTATGTAAACTAAACATGGAAAGCAAACAAACTCTATAGTGTAAGATATTTTATTATATGGATATGCATGGCTTACTTGAAGTATAGAAATTTGAAGGCTATTTTGTCCGTCAAGAAATATTATACTAGCCAAATCATCTAAAAACTTTAGTAAACAATTTGTATAGTTTTTTCTAAAATAAATGATTTTTAAGTTTTTCTCATCTAAACTGTTTTTGTAGACAGTTAAGTTATCCACCAAAATAAATGATTTTTAAGTTTTTTTCATCGAAACCATTTTTGTAGACGGTCAAGTTAATAGTATTGTTATTTTGCAAAATGGTTTCTTCAATGATTCCCCAATAGTTTATCCAAGACTGGGCATCTTTATGCCATGCTCGCTTGAGTCGATGGTGTTCGACAACACAGGTATTCCAACAGAGGATGAACACCTTCAGTAACCACTCACATAACCAAATCAAAGATCAACACACCAATGTTTTCACATGGTAAAACCACTACGGGGAAACATCCACGACCCCAACCAACACGACCACTTGGAGTAGTTTATTAATGCAAAGAAAAAGATTACATAGAGATTTTACAAGATATTTTCTCACAATCAATCATCGGCAAATGACCCTCCATGCTCTTTAAATAGAGATCATGGACCAATTGGGTCTTAAGACACAGATCAATGGTCGTTAAGATCGATGAGAGTATGGACCGTCAGATCACTCTATGTCGGGAAAATATCGTGACCGTCATATTTCCTAACTACAAATGCATACTAATGCATACTAAAGAAACACACTAGAAAACACACTTTTACCTAATGACACAATAGACCAAGTAGATCTTACTAACTCCTAAGTGTCGAAATATCCTAACATCCCCGCTTAAGAACAACTTGGGATAGGATTGAAGGATTTACAATAGTGACACAATAGGAGAAGGAAGGAGGCATTAGAGCCTATCCCCCCTTAACGACAACTTCTTGAATGCCTAACATAGATCGAAGTTGGTAAAACTTCGCTTATGTAAGAGACTTTGTGAAAATGTCTGCAACTTGATCTTCTGTAGGGAAAAAGAGCACTTCAATAACTTGATCATGAATGATCTTTCTGATGAAGTGCATGTGTAGCTCGATGTGTTTTCTACACTGATGTTGAACTGGGTCTTTGGCGAGCTTGATGGTACTCTAATTGTCACACCAAAGGCTGGTCGGATGCTGGTGCTGGAATCCAAACTCTGAAAGGATTTGTCGAAGCCACACGACTTCCTGACTTGCATTTACCACTGCTCGGTACTCTGCTTCTACTAAAGAAAGTGCAATAGCCTGTTGTTTCTTAAAGGCCCAAGTGACAGGTCTTGAACCAAGGATAAAAACATAACTTGTAGTAGACTTCTGATCATCAGGGTCACCGTCCCAATCTGAATCAATGAAACCAACCAATAAAGGAGTCCCCCCTGAACCGTATTGTATCTTGAATAGAACTGTACCACGAACATAGCGAAGTATCCTTTTAGCTACTTTCAAATGGCTTTCATGGGGTGTTTGCATATATCGGGAAACAAGAAAAAAAACAAAGGAAAGATTAGGACGGGTATGAGTCAAGTATAAGATTCTACCAACTAATTGACGGTACAGGGTGACATCAAATTCAGGAGAAGTACATGTGGGATAAAGCTTGACTCCAGACTGGAAGGGAGAAGGGGTTGGTTTACAATCGTCCATGTGAAATAAACGAAGAAGGTCATAAGCATACTTAGACTGGGAAAGAAAAATTCCTTTATTGTCTTGCAAAACTTGGAGGACAAGGAAATAGTGCAAAAAGCCTAAGTCTGTCATTTCAACTTTCTTCTTAAGGTTGGTTTTCACATGGCTTAAATTTTTTATGTCACTACTAGTATGGATAAGGTCATCAACATAAAGGACAAGGATTATGAGATGGCTTCCTGCTTTCTTGGTATAGATATTAGGATCAAAATGGCATCTAGAGAATCCAGTGGCAATAAGAAAGCTATCCATTTTGGCATACCAAGCTCGGGGAGCTTACTTGAGACCATAAAGATATTTCTTGAGGCGACAAACAAGGCTAGAGTCATTTTGGACATAGCGAGGAGGTTCTTCCATGTAGATTTCTTCTTGGAAATCTCTGTGCAAGAAGGAGGATTTAACATCCATTTGATGGACCTCCCATTTATGTGAGGCAACAAGGGCAAGAACAAGGCAGATGGAATTCATTTTTGCTACAGGGGAAAAGGTTTCATTATAGTCAATTCCTTCAACTTGGGAAAATCCTTTGGCTACTAGTTGAGCCTTGTGTATTTCAACACTTCCATTTGATGAATACTTAGTTCTATATACCCATTTGCATCTAACAAGTTTTGTTCCTTTTGGAAGAGGCACAAGATCCCAAGTATCATTTTCCATTAAAGAGAGATACTCTTAATTCATTGTTGTATCCCAATCTGGATGACCTAAAGCTTCTACAAATGTCTCTGGATCATGAGTTTCTGAAAATTGAGCCAAAAGAGAAGAGGCTCGTTGGAACTGTGAACATTTCTGACGCTGATATGAAGGATCATCGACAATATCGCTAGCTACTTCTCGTGTTGAACGAACCCATCTAGGAAGCGATGGAGCTAGTGTTGGTTCAGGTTCAAAGGACTCATCTGGAGGAGGGTGAGTAGGTGGAGGTGGATTTTCATCCTCACTGTAATCATATGAAGAAGAAACCAGATCATAAGAAGGCACAAACACCGAAGATGGCTCGCAGGTCAAAGAAGGCACAATCGTCGAATTAGGCTCACAGGCCAAAAGATTTTCATCAAATTTAACATCTCTTCTAATAATAGTTTCATTACAATGTGATTGAAGAATTCTGTAACCTTTGACATCTTCAGAATAACCAACAAATATACACTTCTCACTTTTACGCTGCAATGCTTTCCTTTTCTCATCAACAATGTGAGCCCATGCTATACTGCCAAATACACAGAAGTGACTTACATCTGGTTTGATTTTAGTCCAAGCTTCTTTCGGTGTTATATTTTTAAGAGCCTTTGTGGGAGTGCAATTTACTATGTAATTTTCATAGTTGATGGCTTTTGCCCAATACTTTAGACTTAATCGCTTAGATTGGATCATACAATTAACCATTTCTTTTAAAGTGCGATTCTTTCTCTCAACAACACCATTTTGTTGTGGTGTATATGGAACAATGTGTTGCATTTGGATTCCCTGTGTAGTGCAATAGCTTGTAAAATTATTGTTCACATATTCACCTCCATTATCTATTCTTAAACTTTGAATTTGATGTCCAGATTTGTTTTCTACAAGGGCCTTGTAGGCCAAAAACTTGTTAAAAACTTCACTCTTGAGTTTTAAGAAGTAAACCCAAGTATGTCTAGAAAAGTCATCAATGAATGTTTAGAAATGCTTGCACCCAGAAAAGGAGAAGAAAGTGGACCACAAAAATCACTCTGAACAAGTTGCAAAAGACCCGAGGCATGCCAAGAGGCACATTTTTCAAAACTGTCTTGATGATGTTTTTCGAGAACACAACTGGCACAAACACCATCTCTGCATGAAACAAGAGGAAGACCAATCACCATCTGTTGATTACATAGTTGTTGCAATGAGCGATAGTTTAGATGACCAAACCGCCCATGCCAAAGTTTGCTCAAGTCATCGCTATGAGCAACAAAACCTGATGAAAAAGATGATGACCCAAAGTTGTCAAACTTGTACAACCTCGTAATATCATCAACAATTCTAGTTGTAAGAACATTCTTAGGATCTTTTAGATCCTTGATTAAAACTTGGTGAGATAAAAACTCGACAGTTTTACCTTCACCTGAATGAGTGATTTGATATACTGATAGAAGGTTACAAGAAATACTTGGAACACATAATACATCATTGAAATGACCATTATCTACTTGAACTATTCCAGATCCTACAAAAACTAAGAGATCTATCATCACCAACAAATATTTTCTTGGTGTTACATTCATTTAGAGAGGAAAATATGGCTTTATCCTTAGCCATATGACACGATTCTCCTGAATCAATAAGCCACTCATCAGAAGAAAAAGTAGTAGTAGATTTTGAATTGAAGGAGAAACCAGAAGCAGAAAGTGCATGTCCATGAGAAGAAGAAGTAGAATCAATATTGATGTTGTGTTTCTTCATCACTGCTTCTAAAGCTACCATCTTCTTGAAACATTTGGACTCATCATGACCATCTTTATCAAAAAATTTGCAATGTCTGTTATTATATTTTTCTCCTTTGTCACCAGTAGGAGATGAAGCTATCTAAGCAGGTTTGGGACCCTTATGTTGTTTGTTTTTGTAGCGAGGATGTTTCTTCTTGGGATACTTGGGTTTATCTTTCTGTTGGGAAACTAAGGCTTTGTTGGAGGGACCTATAGTGTTGATCACTCCAAATTGTACAAGCTTATATTCCTCTTGAATCAAAGAAGCACAACAGGACTCAAGACTGGGTTTTTCATAAGCTTCTTCCCCTAGAGCCTCTCTCATGACATACAAGGTAGATATAAACACAAAATATGCACTACTTAGCTTAGAAAGGATAAGATAGATGCAAAACTCTTCCTCCATCTTTATCTTACATTCTTCACATAAAATTCTGAGTGTTTTAAACCTAGATAGATAGTCTCCAAGGAAAGAAAAATAATTTCGACTCAAGGTCAGTATTTGATTTTCTAACTGTTGTGCTTGAATAATATTGAGTTTACCAAACACAGATTCAATCGTGTCCCAAGATTCTTTGGGCTCATCAATATCTTGAAGGTGGTACCTTAAATCAGGAGGGATGAAAATTCTAATTATTCCACGTGCTTCGTCATTCCTATTATCCCACTTGGCTTTCTTATCAACATCAGTGGGTGCTTTTTCCTTTCCTAAGAGAATCTGGTACAAGCCTTTACTTCTTAATAAATCTTCCATATGATATTTCCATTGGAAGTAGTTGTTGCTGGCAAGCAAGACAATACTTGTAGAAGCCATATTAAATATGTAAATAATGTGGATTAAAAAAATGAAACTGATGATTTGGATGGAAAGAAATCGAAAAGTTATGCAGTTTTAAAAAAAACGACACTGAAAACAGACTTTCGATGTTAGAGTTATGCCCTTTTAAAAAAAGGCACAATTAGTAACCAAATGACCATGTAACTGTGTAAGTTTCTTTATGAAGTGACCCACTTTTATAAAGAGAAGTGGGGATCACTTTGAAAGATACCAGATATATAAAATATGTAGAACATAATTGAAATGCTAGAAATAATAGAATATCAGTAAAATATCCAGCATAATCTTCACAATACACAGAAATGATACACGAAATAGCAATAGAAATAGCACTTTGAATTAGATAGCAATGTTCACAGGCCTCTTCGAGGGGGAAACCTCCAGTCGAGTAGCGCTTTGTTACAATAATCTCCAAGCTAGGGTTCTTCATACCCTCGACCCTTATTTATACTAAATATGTCTCTTAAGAGAAGCATCTAGAGGAAGATCCTTCTAGAAGCGAAAGCTTCTATTAGGTCTTCTTACATCCGCCTTATTCTA
>ML776698.1:193113-223503 GCA_009831015.1 Picea engelmannii
CCTTATTCTATTTTATTGAAAGGTCTTATTAATATTGACCTTTATTACATCCGAATACATTGATCTACCTATGTGCGGGTTATGACCTTAACACACTTTTACAATGAAGTTACTTTATAACATAAAAATTGCATGCAAAACAAATAACTCTAAAATAAAATATTAAAGCTACTTATAGTGATTCACTTTTATACTTGAATTGAAATACACTTTACAATTTTAGCTTGAACTTTTTCAAAAAAAGGTAACAAAAGAGACTTGAACTCAAGATCTCTTACTTAATAAGGCAAATTTTAACCAAATGATCTAGAAAAACATATTGTAATGTTTAGAAGGAGGATTGGGGTTGTTGTTGTTGTTGTTGTTGTTGTGGAAGACGACCTTGGAGAGCTTACTAAAAAAAAATTTTTTTCACACAAGAAAGAAATTTCGCTTCTTGATGACAACAAGGGTTAGATCCTGGTTAGCTTACCCGGAAGATGCACCTTTTCCTATCTATTTTTGATTTTCCGAGATTGCACTGGGCACGAGGCAAAGAGAATACATATATCTAAAAGAGTAGCAACCCGAAAATAAATAAAACAAAACCGAAATAAAACCAAAATACTACTCTACAAAAATTTTAAAAAATGTGTATTCAAGCTTTACACCTCCAAATCTAACTATAATGGCCGTATCTTGGGAAAACAAAAACCTTTTCGAGTGAAACGAAAAGTGTTCCTAACTGAAACAAGTGCTCCAGACACAATGGAACAGTCCTCTCAGTTAAGAAATGTACAAAAATGACAGAAAGTGGAGATGATTCAACTCAGCTTCACGATCTCAATCTACAACAGGAGTGGGTCTTCAAACAGGGTCTGATACCATGTTCGATAACACAGGTATTGCAACAGAGGACGAAAACCTTCAGTAACCACTCACATAACCAGATCAAAGATCAACACACCAATGTTTTCATGTGGTAAAACCCCTACGGGGAAACATCCATGGCCCGAGCCAACACGACCACATGGAGCAGTTTATTAATGCAAAAAAAAATATTATAGAGAGATTTTACAAGAGAATTTCTCACAATCGATCATCAACAAATGACCCTCCATGTTCTTTAAATAGAGATCATGGACCAATCATGTGTTAATCCATGGATCAATGGCCATTAAGATCGAGGAGAGTATGAACCGTCGAATAACTCTATGTCGGGAACATATCGTGACCGTCAGATTTCCTAACTACAAATGCATAATAATGCATACTAAAGAAACACACTAGAAAACACACTTTTACCTAACGACACAACAGACCAAGTAGATATTACTAACTCCCAAGTGTCTAAATATCCTAACAGATAGTGGTTAGCGCTGGATTTTGAAGCAATTTTAGGAAGCCTCTTGTCTTCCATGTTGTTTAACTTGTTATTATACAATATGTATCTAGTCATAGCCATTCTCTCAACATGGGAGAGGATTTCCTCTAAGAGGAGGATGGGATAGGGCATATTTCCTTTAATTTTGAGATTATAGGTTATAAAATTATTTTTTATTTTCTCTATCTTTCTCGAAGATTCAAGAGAGATACTATGTCTCGAG
The DNA here is from genome assembly GCA_009831015.1 of Picea engelmannii. Taxonomy (NCBI): domain Eukaryota; kingdom Viridiplantae; phylum Streptophyta; class Pinopsida; order Pinales; family Pinaceae; genus Picea; species Picea engelmannii. The sequence continues at coordinate 194,700 of ML776698.1, forward strand.
ACTTCACATCCATAAATAACGATAGGCATAGCAAGAGTCTCAAAGAGGAGTTTCTTCTTATCCCAAATCCAAAGATCGATTGATTTACAATTGTTTTCAAGCCCATAATAATCTTTTCATCCCCCAATAATCATTTTCTCAATGCTATAATTCCATTTTAGCTTGTGGTGAATAATGATTCCAAGATGTTTGTATGATGTCACTTCCTCCAAGTTGTTGTTGTCATATACAAAGGTATCATATGTGATCTTATTGTATTTAATGATCATGACCTTAGTCTTGTCATCATTAACAGTCATACCCATACTGGAGAAAAAATCCTTGAGTATTTTTAGTTGGTTTTCAAGATCGAGGGTATTCCTTTCCATAAGAACGATTTCACCAGCATAAATAAGAATATTGATGACTATACCAGTGAGATTAGGATCAACACAACCTGATTCTTCCAAGAAATCTTCTAACGTGTCAATGTATATTCCAAAAAAGGTAGGGGACAAGGGACAACCTTGGTAGACTCCAATATTGCAATTAATCTCATTCAACTAGCCCTCAGTGTTTTTGAAATTGGAAATAATGTTCTCATACAACTATATTGTAGTGGCCCTTAAGTACAAAGACACTTTTATCTCTTCCAACCTATTCCAAATGTTTTTCCTAGGAGTCGTGTCAAATTTTTTTCTAAAGTCAACAAAACAACAAAAAAGATTGGTTTAAGTATTGTGGAACTCCTCTACAATGATCCCTAAGGTAACAAGATGGTCCATAGTTGAATGATATCTTATAAACCTGGCGTGGACTTTATCTTTTTTACCATGATTATCTAGCCAAAGGATTATCTTCTTTCCAAAATAATTCCAGAAAGTTGGATATAATTGAACTAATCACAATGGTCCTATAATTAGAGGGAATGTTTCTATCCCCATTTTTAAAAATAGGATCAACGATGCTTTGTGTACAGATTTTAGGGAAGCCCTGCTTGACTGCTAAATTGAAGAGCTTGTGTATGTCAGGGATGAGGATATGCCCTCTTATTTTAAGAATTTCAGCTTGGCAACCTTCAATGTGCTTAGCTTTCTCATTTGGAAGCCGCTTAACCATGAACTCTATGTCATCCAAAGAAAAAACTTCATCCTCTATAGGGGAAACATGAATGGTGTCCATGGAAATAGGGAACTTGTAAATAATTTTAAGGTAGGAATTTCAGTCCCTTAAGGGAATTGAATTATTGCCTTTAATATTGCAGTTTAGAATTTGCCTCCAGAACTTCTTAGGATCTATCTTAGATAGTTGTGAAAGTTACTCTTGCCTTTTATTGATTATAGTACCTTTTTTTCTTTTTAATTAGGGATTTTTACGTTTGATTTATCAACTTTTAAGGACTCATTCGAAGCATCCCTAATGGAATTTCTAGCAATTTTACATTCTTTATCATGCCAAAGGTTGGTCATTCTATTATTCTTTTTACAGGACACCTCAAAAGAGAACTTGTTAATAGAAGTGGAAAAGGTAGTTGTAAAATTATGATAGAGGTCTTCAATGTTGTCCTTACAAGTTAAGAGATCTAATTGACTATTTAAATCCTTTAAGAAAAATGTCAACTTTACTTTTTTCAAAGCCCGGTTGCCTTTGATTATCAGAATTCTTTTCAATGGTGCTCCTGTGCATGGAAAAGTTTAGAGTTAGGATTAAAATTCTATGATCAGAGACAAGTTCATGGTCATTTAAAAGTTCAAAAGTTACTATTTGGTTGGAAACATGGATATTAGATATCACATAATATACAACACTACTACCTATCCCATGACTACAAGTCATCTAGTTGAAGTTTGGTCACTTCATTACTACATTGCAAATTATTTGGTCTTGAGAGTTCTAGAGCTTGACCAACTCGGTATGAAACAAATTCTCAATTAGGTGTTCAGAGCTTATTTTGTATCTATTAGATAAAACAAGGCTTTCATCTATCCATAAACGATTATGGTTGGAATCATTGCTTAAAAACGTAGCTTGGTTAGGTGCAGTCCTAGCATTAAAGTCTCCTAGCATGAGGATATTACCTTCGTTTTTCAAACTATAAATATATTTTTCTAAATTATTATAGGGACAATTGCTATCTAGATTGTTTTTCTTATAAAAAGTAGAATTAATAGGTGCAAAATAACAAATTTCTATATACATCTTATTAGCATTGGTGTCTCAAATTTATATCCAAATGTACTTCTTGAGAGGGTTAATATTATGAAGTTGAATGTGAGGAGAAATGTTCTTTCTAATATAACAAGCTATGCCTCTTATCGCACTACGGTGGCACTTTTTGTTCCATGCCGACCACAAGACAAAACCTTCTATGTTAGGGACCTTAGACTCTTCATCATCCCAAGTTTCAACTAGACAAATAATATCAATATCACTCGGGATCCAACTTATTATAGGACCTTTTCAGCAGGGAAAACCACGACAGTTCCAAAAAATGATCCTAAGTGTCCCAAATTCTTATTTATTATTATCGTTCTGGTCTCTATCCCTAACAATAACGTTTTGATTTCTAATTATTCCCCATTTTCCTTCTTTCCTAGCTTCTTTTATCTTTTGAACTTCCTTCCTTAATTTCCTTCCTTAATTTAGCTTCGTCTTCGGGAATGAGGTCTTCATTTATAAATATTCCCGACCCTTTTAAGCTTAGAGATTTACTAAGTATGCTATATTTATGGCCATTACAACTTCATTGGACACTGATCAACCTATCTTCATAATCAATTTTTTTTCCTAACCTCTTTGCTTCTATAAGGTAAGTTGTTTCAATTTGTGATTTATTTTTTAATTTTTCTTTTACTATTTCTAGGGTATCCTCCTCTTGTTGTTCTTTTATAACTTATTCATTTACTCTTTGATGGGTTGATATTCAATTTGTTTTATAGATTACTGAGGGTCAAATTGTTTGAACCCTAACAATGTATCCTCTATTTGAGTTTGAATAGTATCTTGGAAGAATTCGATTTTTTAATCAAGCATTGTCTTTAGCTCTATTTGAAATTTTAGGTCTCTTTCTCCACTCATTTTTTCTAATGATTCTAACTCTATTTGGTTTTTGGCATCTCTTTCTTCTCTCATATTTTCTAATGATTCCATATAATCATAAAGGCTCTCTAGGGTAATTTTGCAGGGCCTCCTCCTGACAAACTTACTTTTTGGAATAGGTAGTGAAGTGCTCGTATTGAAAAGAAGAGAAAAACACAAACAATTAGTATTTTTGATTGACTTTAAAAATAGAAAATACATTTTTTAATTGAAAAAACTAGAACTAAAAAATATTCAAAATTACAAAGAATATCAGGATGACTCAAAACCCCAAAAAATTCATTATAATATGAAAATCTAAATACTTAATATATATTATTTAATAAAAAATATTAGATTATTATTTTTTTTTTAATATTTTAATTTTAGTTCATTATAACATGAAAATCTGTACACTTGATATATATAGTTTTAATCTTCTAAAAGATTCCATCCTACATATTTCCTTAATAAAACATTATTATTGAATATTAAATATTTTAACAAAATCTTATTGTAAAGGTACAATTTTTAGATGCCATTCCCAATTCTTAGCGTCAAAACAATTAATTGGATATTCCAATAGGACTTCCTTGTTAGTGGGAGAGGCCATGTGAAAGCTAAAAAGTTAAAAGATATTAATAAATTAACAGAATAAAAACATATATTTTAAAAGCCAAGTTTTTATGTGCAACCGTTTGTAAAATAAGCAAAATTTATATTAATGAATGCACTAATACGTTAGCTCGGTGACTAGCTCTACGTGGCGTTCTCGAAAAGTACGCGGTCCTTTATTAAAGCATAGTGTGCGAGAGTAAATTGACGTAGATTTGCAATGCTGGCGTTGCCTGAGCTCTGAAATCGTAGGGTGTGCGGGTATGATAACAATTGTAATATAAGAATCCGTGATATATGCATACTGCCTTTGTGGTTCTCCCCAAGGGAGGAATATGTCGGTCAATAGATTTCTTCATCGATTGCTTTTAAACAATTTTATGCTGATCGGTTTCCGTGGGTTAAGAGATTCGGATCTCATTGAACTGCAACAATCAGCTAAAATAGCCGAAGCTCCATGTTGTTGTTGGTTCTGATTTTCAGGGCTATTAAAATAGAAAAAACGTGAGATTGAACATTCGATTCTGGTATGACATTATAGGATGGCTTAACACATCGACCTTCACATAATTCGTCGATTTTGATACGTAACCATATAAATATCGTTGCAATTAAGGCTCACTGCCACTTCTTTATTTGTGTATTTTTAGTCATAAGCTAATCTCAAGGCTGCCAGTAAACTAGACTGAAATCATAAGTAAAACTCTAAAACGCAGGAAATCTCATAAAGCAGGGACAAACCTTTGCTTATAAGAAGGCCCCGTCTATTGGGCAGCAGCGTAAGCAAAACATAGCATAAACGAGTAAGATCAAACACATATTAAACCAGAAACAACAAACTCACAATTGACACAGTGATTTATGTGGAAACCCAATGAGGAAAAAAACCACGGCAATGATAATCGGTATTCTTTTATTCAAGGAAAAATTACAATAGCCAACTCACGCATACAACTATCCTCTCCTCTCATACACACTACACCTCAGTATTGGGTCTTTCTCTCACAGACTCACTACACATTGCACTCACACTTCTATGGGTATTCTAGTATATATAAAATCTATCACTCAGTTACACCACTAATCATGAATAGATCACATAGTTACACGAACAATTCATAAATAGATTGCATCCATGCACATTAACATCGTTGCATGTATGTGCATGTGACCACATGAGGAAATCCGTTGACATGTTTCCAACAATATCGACCTTGACAACAATTTACCTAATGTATCATGCCCTTAATTAATTCATCACCTTTTCTACAAGCCAAGAGAAACCAAACACCATCACAACTCTGCAACTTCTATGACAATATTGTTACGTGAACATGCCTGCACGATTCACTTCACCATGGACCATTCTGTCTCCATCAGTAATCTGTGTAATAAACTGATGCACTTGTCCAAATTTCAGGAATCATAACCACAGACCAAATTAGTGCAACCACTGTAGGTGATACTTGTGCTTATGTATTTGAAGCACCCATTTCCATGCTCTGCACATGGTTTTTCCATGTGTCTACGGAGAACACCAACTGCATGTGAAATGATAACCATTTCTCCATTACAATCATCAAAATTCCTACTGGCGTATAATACTCAAGACATATAACCATTTTCTTCTTCATCAGTTAGGACATAAACCTGAAGATAAATTACAATGGAAAACCAAAGGGATTTTGCCGGTTTCACATTATTCACACTGAATTTCCTGAGTATCTTCACCACAGATTTCTGTTGTGATAACCAAGCTTACCATATTTCCTGTCTCTATGTATTTCCATGCCCAATATTTATTTTTCTCCTCCCAGATCCTTCATATAAATGCAATAACCAACTGAGTTAGCATGTTGATGTCAAACATGCTTGTGCTTGAAACAAGCATAACATATAACACCAAGATAATGAATATACCATAAACACAATGGTTATATTCACTTCTTGTAAATTTTGGCTCACCATGAAGGAATCAAACATCTTGTGCCATTTGTCTCGCATGCTTCATGCCATACAACGATTTTTGAGTTTGCAAACAAATAATTTTTTTGTGATTTTGAACTAATTGTTCTGGTTGCTCCATATACATCCCCTTATCCAAAAAAAAATCCATGTAAAACAATTTTAACATCTAGCTATACTATAACAACCAATGCTAACACAACACGAATATAAACAAGCTTTTAACAACTGGTGAGAAAATTTCATGGAAATAAATATGTTCCAAATACCTTTCTGCTACGAGTCATGCTTTGAACCTTTCATCTTTTACTATGTTTGATTTTATAAAAATATATACATCAAACATTGCATCTATGTCCATGATGATTTTGTGGGTAGTAGGATCCCACAGTTTGCACCCCTTAACATCATCACCATGTCAAATATCTACCTATTTGATCGAGTCATACTTACATTGTTGATAAAAAACATAAGTAGATCACCCCCGAATAATTTCACATTTGAGTAATTACTAGATGACTTGTTCATACCTCTTCCTAAATCTTCTTTTCTTATGCAACTGATGGTGACCGAGTTAATAGATAGCACAACCACTTTTGTTCACAATTATTGTTGCAACTTGGCATTACTGAACATGCCTATTCAATCTCAACTTCCTTGCAATACTTTCCAAGTTCCATGGATATGAACTTACCTTCATCATATATTCTCAAACACTTGATTAACCCACCAACACATGAGCCTTTCTACACACCTACCTTTCTAAAATGGACACACCACCTCAAACTTCCTCAAACTTTGCATTTGAACAACTTTGACCAAATGTGGCCAAACCTGCCAAGTAAGCCCTCACCGCTTACCACCAGACCCATTTACAATGGAGTTCACCAAGCCTTTAATAGGCTTCATTACATGCAATCCATGGACACAATACCATGAGATACCCAAAACACATGGACCGGAAAAACCACTTGCTTTGACCTAAAAATATATTTAACTCATTAACTCTTTCACCTAGTAAATGATACATGTCCCCCCCCCACATATTCAATCTACTTAAATCTATGTTTAGACTTTTCATAAGTGACATGGGTAAGCATGTCTATTCTTGCAGACATATTCTCATTTACATGCAATCAATTATTTTTACAACTAGTTATTCTTTCCATTGAACTTTTCCACCTCAAACTTTGAACTATACACTTTTTTTCATTAACTAAAACCTCCAAAAAAAAAAAATACTTAACTATAAAAAAAACAATATTATAGATTTCGAAATTAAACCTCAAAATATAAAATATTAATTAAAAAATTTAAAACCAAAACATATATATTATATGTTTTAAAACCCCTTTATTTAAAAACATCCACCTCTTCAATCCACCCGTTTATAAAGGCAATTCTTCATGTACATAATGAAACATAAGTGTTCATACCTCTATCCACTTTCACAGCTGGTAAGTCTATGCACTATACGTCGTGTCTTGTGCATAATAAAACAAAAAACAAAATTCGTTTCATACCACAATTTTTCACGGCTATCACTAGACATGTATCATACCACGGGTATTTCTCCACGATTTTTCACCGGTATCACTGCACAAGTATCATACCATGGGTATTGCTCCACGGTTAAAACAAGTGTGATCAACGATGATCACAGGTTATCAACCCACCAAAGCGACGTGGATAGAACGATGATAACGAGTTTATGGCTATTATCGTTGCTCCAACACATTGAAATAGGGTATCAAGCCCGTCAGTCTCCACAGAGCGATATGCCAAAGAATATTTCCCCCTGCAACGAATCCGTCTTTCAGCATGCGACACACAGATCTCCATGTGCAGGTTTTAATAGATGGAATTGGCTGATCTTTTCTTTCTTCAGCACGCCAAATCTCCGTCTTTCAGCATGCGACACACAGATCTCGACGTGCAGGTTTTAATTGATGGAATTGGCTGATATTGTTTTTATTCAGTACGCCAAATCTGGCCAAATGACTTTCTTAGACTCATGCAAATCCTCTGGCACACTTGCTTTGATATTTTTTTTTGGCAGCCGAAGCACAACAAAGTATAAACAAGATCAAATATTCATTAAATTAAGAATAATAAATTCACAATTGACACAGTGACTTATGTAGAAATTTAATGAGAGAAAAAACTAAAGAGTAATGATAATCGGTATTCTTTTATTCAAGGGAGAATTATAATAACCAACCCAAACATACAACCATACTCTCCTCTCATACACATAACATTTCAGCATTGAGTTTTACTCTTACACACTCACTACACATTACACTCACACCTTTATAAATATACTCATATATATAACATCTATCATTCAATTAAAATCACATAATTACATATATGAAAAACGGATGTAAAAATTTTAAATATTGAAATAATAGAATTCAATTGTGATTATGAAGGATATAGACTGCATTCACATATTATTGGAGATCATGTTTTTCCTACGTGACATAAAAGTAAAATCTTGATAAATAATTAATACATATAGATATTGTTGGTCGTGATATAGTTGCGCCAGCTGATCCTAGAGCATGGGGTGAGGAGTATTGTTGCGACCCATCCCTGGGATATGGCCAGATGATGTTGGGCGAAATGCCTTCACTGCAATGCCCTTCTTCCTTGCTGGTGCAATTTCGTTCTTGGACTCCTTTCCACGCTTTGAAAAGATTCCAGTTCCACCGTCGTTGCTCGCCGGTGTTTGAGCCTCCTTGATTCTGTCAGCGTGGTTATGGACATGGTTACCATGAACTAACACTTTGAGCTGGGTAGCAGCGAGTTTATTCTTTACTGAAACAAATTTCGATATTTTCTCTTTCTTTGTCGTTGAGCTTCTTCTCATGTATCCATGTTGAAAGACACTGCCCACTTCGTTGTTTTAATGAAGGGCAGCCTGTTGTGGGGACGAATAGTGTTAGGGTTGAGAGCTACTAAAGTGAATGAGTATGAAAAAAATACATGATAGCATGAGAGCTCCCCATATTGACAACAAACCATCCTTCATTGTGTCTTTCCACAATATATAATTGTGAAAAAAAGGAGAAGAAGCTTAGCTTAGTAAATATAGAGCGCTAAAGGTGTTGAAAGAAATGGAATCCATCACAGAGAGAACTAGAAACAAAAAAGAACAAAGAAAAAAACAAATGTGCTTCAATGTAGAGGTATAAAATATTTTCACAGAGAAGCTTGGAAGACCGAGAGACTCTAGTGGACTATATAACTGACTATGAGTTACATTACTAATAACTATAACTGTTATTTGAAACACACCACATCACACACACAAGCCTTCAAACCAAGAACAACAATCATACAATTTAACATAGTGATTTACAATAGCCAATCAACAAACATCTTTGTGTCATTACATTGCACATTCACCTCTATCATTATGTTGGTATATATAACATATATCACACAATTACACGAACTCATCATAAATAGATCACATAGTTACACTAACTGATCATAAATTGATCACACATTTACACAACTTGTTCAGTGTAGTGTGCATGCATGTACATTTTATTTATAGCCGAAAGAGTTGCGTGCATGCATCCGCATGGGAAATTAATTGCTAAGTTTTCAACAATCTCCACCCTAACAACAATTTACTTGATATATCATGTCTGAATTAGTTCACCCCCTTTCATGCAAGCCAAGAGAAGCCAAACACCATCACACCTCCACAAGTTCTCTAATAGTACTGTTATGTGAACATGTCTCCACGATTCGCTCTAGTATGGACCATTGTGCCTCCATTAATAACATGTCTAATAAACCCATGCACTTGTCAATTTTGATATATTGGACTGTTAGTCAAATGCACAACACTTTGACCACCATGGAACAACACATCATGTACTTTTCCAAACTTACCCAATAGATCACCATGGAACAACATATCATGTACTTTTCCAAACTTACCCAATAGATCCTAAATTTTTGCAAGACATAACCTAATATGGGTCTCCTCTTGTTCAAATCTTATGAATCATAAACATAGACTAAAGCATTGCAACCACTGTAGGTGATACTTGTACTTATGTGTTTGAAGCACCCATTTCCATGCTCTTCACCTATTTTTGTCATGTGTCTATTGACAACACCAATTGCATGTGAAATCCTGACCATTTTCAATTGCAATCATCAAACTTCCTACTATGATATAATACTTGAGACATATAACCCTTTTCTTCTCCATCAGTTAGGACATAAACCCGAAGAAAACTTACAATGGAAAGCCAAAGGAATTTTATGGGTTTCACATTATTCATACCGAGTTTCCTAAGTATCTTCACCACATGCTTTTGTTTTGATAACAAGCTTACCACATTTCATGTCTTTGTGTATTTCCATGCTCAATATTTATTTTGATGCTCCTAGATCCTTCATGTCAAATATTGATCTCAAACATGCTTGTGATTGCAAAAATCATAACATTTAACACTAAGATAATAAATATACCATAAACACAATGGTTATACTCTCTTCTTGTAAAATTTTCAACACCATGAAGGAATCAAATGTCTTGTACCATTTTTCTGGCATGCTTCAAGTCATACAATGATTCCTAAATTTGAAAACAAATCTTCTATTGTGATTTTGAACTAACCTTTCTAGTTGTTCCATATACAACCTCTTTTCCAAAAGATTCTGTGTAAACAATTTTTACATTTAGCTATACTAACTCAAGATCAAGTAACACAACTAGTGATAACACAACATGACTAGAAGCAAGCTTTTAACAACTAGTGAGAGACTTGCATGGAAATCAATACCTTCCAAATATCCTTTTGCTACCGGTCATGCTTTGAACCTTTCATATTTTACTATGTTTGATTTTATAAAAGAGATTCATCAAACATTGCATCTATGTCCATGATGATTCTGTGGGAAGTAGGATCTCACATTCTACATCTCCTAAGATCATCACCATATCAAATATATACTTGTTTGATCTGGGTCATACTTAGATTGATGATAAACACATAAGCATCACAACCGAATAATTTCACATTTGAGTAGTTACTAGATGACATGTTCATACCTCTTTTGGAATCTTTCAGTCTTTTGCAACCGATGGTGACTGAGTTATCAGATAGCACAATTGCTTCTTGTCGAAATATTGTAGCTGCAAAGAATATTCTACTTATTATTGAGTTATTATCTTATAGATCAATCCCCTTTTGTGGATTGATCATGCCAGTACTTATGTATGACCAAATTCTCTTTTGTGGACTGGTCAAACCCTAATTAAATTATTCTACTTGAGAAGTCAGACCCGAGGGATAATTAAAGTGATTTTAGCCACTAAGTGAAGAAGACAATCCTGCTTGATGAAAAGACACAACCCTAGTGCTCCTCAACTAGTATAAATAAGAGAGGATGGTGCCTCATTCACTCACTCCCTCGGTTCACTCCACTAGTGCGTAAGTTTGAAGGAATTTGTAGTTGTCGAAAGAAGTAGAGAGACATTCATTTCTTAGTCTTGGTTATTCTTGGTGGTCTTGTCTTTTATCTTGGCATTGTATTGGAAATCTATATTAAGAATTGTTTTGATGGGTTTTCTCCCCCATGAGGGTTTCCCAGGATAAAATGGTGTGTACCTTACAATTTTGTTTCTCTCAGTGATCGTGCTTATGCTATTATTGTCTAGTAAATTGAAAAGAACTTAATAGAATCTCTAAATTTAACAAGGTATCAGAGATAAACTTAGTAGAACACCTTTCACTCGATAACCAAAAACGTCACTGTTGTCATACAAGAAAATTAGGGAATTTGTTGGAAGAGAATTTCTGACTAAAAACCATATAGGGAAGTGCACCCTATCCTAGCAAACTCATTGGCCTCTTGCGCGCACCTTTTCAATGGCCAAAAGGCTCTGGAAAGTAAAACCGTAGTATTGACCGATACTAGAAAACTAGAAAACTAGGAAACCAAAATCAATATGAGAAGTACCAGTCCATATTTGCACTAGTCCAATTTCAAGGGGTAAAATTTGGATTTTTTGAAATCAGACTGCTCAAGCCTACTCACCTCAGCCCAACACATCTAGTCCCTAGATCAAAATTCCAAAATTTGAAAGTTGAAAATTTAGGGTTTCCTCATAAAACCCTAAGTTGCAGTTGCAGTACCAGTTACAATTACAATTGCATTATCAGTTTCATTTGCAGTGCCAGTTCCTTCATTCTGGTTGCAGCATTAGCTACAGTGCCAACACCAGCTACAGTACTAGTTGCAGTGAAAGTTTTTGTGACGTGTTGGGACTGTTTTTTTTTAATTGCACCTTATCGTAGCAAGACATTGTCAGAGGTATGTACTTACATATGGTCAAAATATATTATTATTCTAAATGGGTACTTGTAGGAAAAAGGATCTGTTGACAATCATAGATCCATAAGGATCTCAGATCCAACACATTCAGAGGAATAATACACTCTAGGTTTGATCATCTTGATATGAATATATTTGTTACGACATTATTTTGACCTTATAGGTTTTATGTTGAAGATATGACCATCATACCAACCCTTGGTCAAAAATTAAAGTCAAGGTATTAGAATAAGATTATAGTTTATTCTCTAACTTTAATTTCTGTCAAAGAAATCATATTGTCTTAGTACAGAGGACAGGTTGAAGAAATCACTTGACATCTTGAGTGAAGGAGATTTGGAAGAAAAGCAACACACTTATTCTTGAGGACAAGATTCCAAGATTCCAAGTTTGATTTATTAAGTTGATGAGATTCAAACTTGCACATGTCAAGTCTGATAACTTCCTCATTACAAGTAAACACTATAGTTGAGGTAGCAATATTTTAAATGTCTTATACTTGGTAGCATGTGAGCATATTGAGATAAATGCTTATTGTAATCATCTACCAGATACAACTAACATCTCCTCTGGGAGAAACCTCTTTTTTTGTTTCCAGGTTACCATGGATGAATGTTTGATCACAACACTAGAAGAGTGTTGATCTCATTTTGTTTTGTATTTCTTACTTTTGATCTTTGTGTCAGGAAGGTCACAAGTGATATCCATAAAGGAGATACTCTCACGATTATTTTTGCTATTGTTTTATTACTATTATCAAAAGAATATTATTCTTGCTTGTTGTTTTTTTAACCTTGTTTTAGGTCACAGGTGATAACCCTGAGGAAGCTATAGTGAAGGTTCCAGAAGGAAACATATTATATCAGACATGAAACAAACTATGTACATGACCATATGCATTCATGTACCAAAGAAGATGAAGAATACACTATTTTTGAGATCTAGAGTATCTCATATGGAGATTGATTGTAAGGAGAAGAAGGCTCCAAAGATGACCAAACATTAGAACAAGAACTCATAGTAGACTTGTTCAAAGAATAATGAATCCACCTTGACAGAAAGCAGAATTCACTTGAAGTCTGACTCAACTTTTTAAGACTTGATATTCACCACCAAGTATACCTTGTAGAGATTATGAAGTTCATGTAGACTTAGAATAAATCAAGAACATAGTGAGTCTGATCTCATAAAGGATAAAATGGGAAAGATAAACTTCTTCCAGGACTGGGAGAAAAGATGCCATAAGTTGAGAAGACTAGATCGCAGCTTCAAGGAGATATGAAATCTCCTGGGAAGATTCTCTCATTTTAGTAACAAAGAAGGAATCCAGTCAAAAGGAATGGGATATAGATTTTTCCTAAGATGAGAAAGGAAGTCAGTGGTGATTTCCAAAATTGATCTAATAGATCAAGCATGTTGCAGATAAAAGTATAAAAAACTAGAAAACTTGACTTGTGTCTAGAGGATCCTCCCAGCAAAAGAGAGAAGACTATGATGAGACACTTAATCCAACAATCAAAGAAATAGTTCCAGTATTTGAATATAACCAGAAAAACCATGACTCATATACAAGTAGGAGATGCAGGGGGAGCAATCCCTATATTTGAGATTGAGTGCCAGTTGATGCAGTACATTCGTCAAGCCATGGAGACATGACTACAATAGAAAATAGATTTACCTCCATGAAATAAGAAGAGCTATTTTCGGTATTAGTTATTGAGACACTCTCAATTTTAAATGAAGTTGTTTCTCTTATATAGTAGAGGAACTACTATCAAATTTCAACAATTATAATGATTCTCATCTTCAGAGAAGCTGCAGGTATAGAGCCCTAGTTCCATAGGAACAATTGTAGAGAGAGTAGAGACCATACTCTTAGATAGTGAGACAGATAGTTCTTTGTATAAAGAAGATAGAGATAGCACATGATTGTGCATACAAAGTTGAAACTCAGAAAGTGTACTAGGTTGGTACAATGAGATGTGAAAATTTGGTTTTGAAATACAGGACAAAGAGACTCATGTCTAGAAGTTGAAGCAAGCTCCAAAATCTTGGTATGGCAGGATTGATAGCTTTTTGATGAGTTTGGGAGTTACCAAGAGTAAATATAATCTCAATCCTTCCTTCAATATTGTGGATGATGGAAATGTTATATTGCTACTACATATGGATGACTTATTCATGGCAGGTGAAGAGAAGCTCATCACAGATTCTAAGAAGATGTTCATTGTAGGATTTGAGATAAAATTCCTAGTTTTGAAGCACTATTTATTAGGTATTGAATTTTTTTAGATCCTAGAGAATATCTTCCCTAACCAAGGGAAGTATCCAGGTGAAAGACTGAAGATGTTTGATATGTTGGAATGCAAATCCATGAACACACCCATGGAAAAAAATTTGAAGCTCCTGGTTGATACTTCGTCAGAATTGGTTAATGCTACATTGTATAGACATATCATTGAATCGTTGATGTATCTAACGAATACCAGGCCAGATATATGTTTTGTTGTGAACACATTGAGTCAGTACTTGGTATAGCCCTGACATGTTCACCTTGTTTCTACAAAACATGTGATGAGATACCTTAAGGATATGTTGGAATTTGGTCTCTGTTATAATGGAGATCATGACTTCAGACTGGTTGGTAATACTGATTCAGATTCAGATAGAAGTGTTTCTGATAGAAAGAGCACTTCAGCAGATTCAGGATGTTGTTTTAGTATAGGGTTAGCCATGCCTTCATGGCAGAGTAGGAATCAATCCAGTATTTCTCTCAGCAAGACAGAAGAAGAATACATCATTTCATGTTCTGTGAGTTGTGAATCCATATGGCTTCAGAAGTTTTTGATAGGTCTATTTGATCTTGTGATGGAAGTAACCGTGTTTCTATGTGATAACGAGAGTCATATAAAGATGAAGAAGAACCCTATGTTCCATGATAAGTTGAAGTACATAGAAATATGGTATCACTACAATCGTGATATTGTACATAAGGGAGTTGTAAAGCTCTAATATGTTGGCACAAATGAGAAGGTTGCAGATGTGTTGACCAAGCCTCTCTCTCGTGTAAATTTTGAATATTTTTTAGACAATCTTGGTATTGTCCGAAAGGGCCTCCCTCAAATGGGGGAGTGATGTTTATGATACTATGGTATCCTAACCAACAACAGGTAGCTCACTTAGGATTTTATATCATATGGGATTGATCATCCCCAAAAGGATCTCGAAGGTCTGGTAAGGACAGTCTTTGAGAGTACCTATGCATGTATATGCTAGCTATGGTCAGTAGTGGTAGCTCTGTTGGGATTTTTATAATCCCATGGAATCTTATGATTATTCGGTAGATCCCAAAGCTTTGGTAAGAACGGTTTGTCAGAGTACCATGTGGAATCTCCGTTAGGAGTTTTATAACCCTAGGGAATCTTATTATTCCTGGGAAGATCTCAAAGGTTCGGTAAGGACGGTCTGTCAGAGTACCACATGGTAGCTTTGCTAGGATTTTATATCCTAGGTAATCTTACTATTCCTAGGAATATCCCTAGGGAGTGTCAAAGTACCAAAAAAATTTGTTGTTACACTTGCATCATTTTGTTGCTATATGATGATGATGTTGTTTCTCCAACCTCGTGTTGTGATGATGTTGTTTTTGTAACCTCATGTTTTCATGATATTGTTACTCCAACCTAGTGTTATGATGATGTTGTTATCTCAACTTTGTGTTGGTGATGTTTTTATCTCAACCTTGTGTTGATGATGTGGTTATCTCATCCTCATGTTGATGATGTTTATGATGTTTTTATCTCAGCCTCATGTTGATGATGTTTATGATGTTGTTGTCTCATCCTTGTGTTGTAGATGTTGGTGTACCAGCCTCGTGTCGGTGATATTATTATTACAGCTTCATACTATTGATGATGATGCTACTTCAACTTCATGTTGAAGAATATGATGATGATGTTATTCCAGCTTCATGCTGAAGATGATGATGATGTTGCTACTTCAACTTCATGTTGAATATGTCGATGATGATGTATTAGTATTGTACTAATTGATGATGTTGTATTAGTGTTATACTAATTGATGTTGATGCAGAGAATGATGATGATGTTGATGCCATTCTAGCTCCATGTTGTGAATGATGATGATGATACTATTCCAACTCCATTTTGTGAATGATGATGTTATTGACGATGAGAAAAACTTCTGATGATTTATAGATGTGCGAATCAGTGTTCCATATGTTGTTGATGTTTCTTCCCTCTCTCGCCTAATGATATTGTAGAATACCCTTCTTGGTAAGGGGGAGTGTTGAAATATTGTAACTGTGAAGAATATTATAGTTATTATTGAGTTATTATCTTATAGATCAATCCCCTTTTATGGATTGATCATGTCAAGACTTATGTATGACCAAATCCCCTTTTGTGGATTGGTCAAACCCTAATTAAATGATGTTAATTGAGAAGTCATCCCCGAGGGATAATTAAAGTGGTTTTAGCCATAGAGTGAAGAAGTTGGCCCTGCGTGATGAAAGGAAACAACCATAGGAGTCCTAATATAGTATAAATAAGACTGACTAATGCCTCATTCACTCACTTACTCAGTTCACTCATCTAGTGCGCAATTTTGAAAAAAGATGCAGTTGTCAGAAGAAGGAGAGAGAAGTGCATTGCTCAATATTGGTTATTATTGTTGGTCTTTTATTTTATCTTGGAATTGTATTGGCAATCTATATTAAAGAAGTTTTTCCTAGGTTTTCTCCCCCGTGAGGGTTTCTTGGGATAAAATGTTGTGTACCTTGTGATTTTGCTTCTCTCAG
This sequence comes from Picea engelmannii, assembly GCA_009831015.1. Taxonomy (NCBI): domain Eukaryota; kingdom Viridiplantae; phylum Streptophyta; class Pinopsida; order Pinales; family Pinaceae; genus Picea; species Picea engelmannii. The sequence goes on from ML776698.1 coordinate 211,525, forward strand.
TGATCATGCTTATGCTATTATTGTCTAGTAAATTGAAAAGAACTTAATAGCAACTATAAATTTAACACATTTTTCTACAACTATTATTGCAACTTGGTATTACTGAACATGCCTATTCAATCCTAGCTTCCTTGAAATATTTTCCAAGTTCCATGGATATTAACCTACCTTCATCATATATTCTCAAACACTTGATTGACTTGCCAACACATCGGCCTTTCTACAGACCCACCTTTCTAACCTAGACACACTTCTCCACCTTGAAATTTGCATTCACACAATTTTGACCAAATCCGGCCAAACCAACCCAAGTGAACCTTTGTCACTCACCCCAACAGACTTTACACTTGAGTCTCAATACTCCACCTCAACACGAACATTCCATTGACCAAATCCAGCCAGGATGACCAAGTAAGCCTTCACTACTTACCTCTAGGCCCATTTACAATCGATTTCACCAAGACTTTTATAAGATTCATTACATTCAATCTGTGGACATAATACCATGAGATACCAAAAAACATGGACCCAAAAAACCACATGTTCTGACCTAAAAAACAGATTTAACTCATTAACTCTTTCACTGAGTCAAGGTTAACCCAACATACATGTCGCCCCTCATATTGAATATACCTAAATCTATGCCTATGCTTTGTATAGGTTACTCAATAAGCCAGGTGTACCCATGTCTATCTAGGTTCTACACACATATGCCCATTTACTTGCAATCAATAAATTTTACAACTCCAAGGTAAATACATTTTTCTTTTCTTTATGATAACTCAACCATCACCACTCTTTTTGTTTCCCATGTATGAATAGATATTCCATAGCTCAAATCTATTCTTGATTAAATCAAAGTATAAGGAAAATACCCTCTAGCAGAGGTTTTTGCGGACTCCCCTATACAAATATCCCAAAAATCTTTTTATAGCAGATGATACTAGTGGAGGTGAGAGACCGTAAGTTTTAGCGGATGTTTTTACATCAATGCTTTTATAAGTACATAAATCACAAGTGCATTTTTGAAAACAGGTGAATCAGTTCCCTCAAAACTAACACACAGTAACAAGGTTATTTCAAATAAACAAAATTATATGATGAGCTACGGAAATAAGGATGCATCGAGAATTAATGACGCATTGTAATAACATTCTTTTAAAAATACATGATGTGCAATGTAACACTAGAAGCACCGGTGCACTTTAGTATAGTGTACCATCATATGTTTAAATAAAAAACATTTACGCAACAATGTAGGATTGTGTGAAAAAAAATATATTGGTGCCCTCCATTCTATCATGTGTATCGGTGCTTACCAGTGCTCCAATATGGAGCAACGTGTTAGGGTTCATTTCCATATTTAGGTGGTGCACTTTTTATACCCAAGCGCACTAGAGCATCTATTATTATACCACACCATTTCATACTTAAACAAAAGAATTTGCACTATTGTAGGTTTTCAAAAAACTAAAAGGTAGTGCACTATGGAGTCGTATACGCACCGATGTGCACACAAACACACACGCATCGTGCTAGGGATTTTTTTTTTTAAATATCTAACCGATGTTCTCATTAAACATGTATGGCCTAGTGCGGTTGTGAATCGAGCGTTGGAACGAGATTTTAATAAAAAAATTAACGATGCTAAAAATCATTTTTACCATTTTCAGTGATGTAGAGATAAAATTCATCAGTGCAACCTTTGCTTATCTGAAGTTCCCTTCCATTGATGATTTCCTTGGCTGTGTTCCTTTCATATGTTGTTGGGTGTGTGAATTTCAATTTTTTCCAAATGGTGGGAAAATATGGGTTTTTTAGTACGTTGCAACGATGCCTCCCCAACAAAAAAATTCCCAAGTAATCTCCTTGTTTCTTCATAACTTAAGTTTTCGCTGGTTTAAAATTTAAACTTCAGTGAAATTTTAAGTGTAAAAAAAAAAAAAAAACTACACAATGTAATCAAGGCTCTCGGCTCGCACTGCATACGATGCGACCTGTAAATTTACAGGGCACACCACATACCTTATTACATTGCTTGACTATGCATTCATAAACATAAACACATTGATGCGTCCATTTAATGACACATCGAAGAAAATCATTTAACTAGTGGGGCGATGCATCAAAGTACATATAACGCACTCGGGTGTTAAAGTACATAGAGAACCACCCTTATCATACATATTTTATGCAGTGCATTGGTAAATGTGCACACTGAGGTGTTCATATGTACCAAATGCACCTCCAAGAAATGTAACATTTCATTGCGATGCACCTAGTAATTGTTTTGGTGGCACCGTGCGCAGTGCGATAGTAACGACCAAAACACACCATTATAAAGTTCCATACTAGAAAAAAAATTAAAGTTTATGTGACAGTGTGACTATGTTAGTTACATGCACTGGTGCGTGTAGGGAATTTATACACACCACGTTTTTTTGCTAATTTTAAATAATTTCTTACGGGCTTTAAAATTTTAATTTACATTTTGGTTTAAGTGGTGCATATGATAAATGTAATGCATCGGGGAAATTTTTTTGTAGTGTAGCACCTTGGTGTTGTACCATTTTCCAAAGCACCGCATAACATAATGGAAAATTTTTGTTTGGTGCATTAGTTTACACTAACGCATCGATCACGGTGCTCACAATATATATGGGCGCATCACGGACGGTGCATGACTATTTTTCTGGTGCACTATTAATGCAATTATCTTATCTTTTGAAGGAAGTTATTTTTTGTATTTATATATAAATTTACCATTCAATAGATTTTTTTTATATTTTATGTATGAGAGAGGCTAATGTATTTCATATGTTAATAATGTAGAGACGTGAGCAGAGAGAGAAACACAAACAACAGGAGTAGAGGGAAGACCTATACAATGTTGTATGGGAATGGGAGGTGAGGGAGAGGGAGAGGGATTTGTACCCTAGCCCTATTACTCTAGTGACTAATGGTATCTTGATGGATGTAGGCCTCCTTAAGTAATATGAAGAGGCTACATCCCTTAAGGGGCACTCTGGGTTGTTGGTGCATATGATCTATCGATGGGATGTCCATAGACAATCTTTCTGTGTGGGTTTGGATTAGTGGTACCATCCCAGTGAGGAGAATATTTACTTTATCACCAGGATATCCAGGACAGGGGAGGATTTTCCCCAGTTCCCAGATGTCCCAGTAGGTTTTTTCACTAGTATTCAGCTCATGTACTCTTAGTGATATATTGTGGTTGAGGTACTATCCCCATCTGATTTTCATGTGTCTGGTGGATAGTTGAAAATTGCCTCTTTCCGTGCAGAGGAGGTTAGGTGCCTCTCACTGTAAGTGACTACCATATTCCATTTTACCAGTGATGGGAAGCACATTAGCTACCTTCTTTTGTATTATGTTTATTTGTTGGTATAGTGGTCATGGTGTATCATATGATCTTCCATGTTTTATGATAATTTTGTATAGTGCTTGACAAATGTCGGGCGATGATACGTGGGAGGTCAAACTTCCAATTTTCCTCACAGTTGTTTTTCTTATTTTTGAGAGGCTTCCAAAGGCGAAACCGTCTTTTTTCCATCATCCTCCTAGGCTGAGAAATCATGTGCGGATGTGCATGTGGGGGAAGATTATTCCCAAGAGGGGCCAAGAAAATTTTCTGACCAGGATTGCACCAGACACACTAGGGATACTAGGTAGTGTGGTGGATGACATGTTTGTCATGGTGCCATTTTATTACGTGGGTTTGGATTGGTGAGGATGTCTGAACAGTCTCTTCATAGAAGATGAGACACCATATGATAGAGGTAATATTAGTGTTTTATTTAAATTAATATGGTTTCATTTTATTATCTCACTTAATTAGAATAAAATTAATTCTAACACAATCTTTAACTTGTTTTATTAAATTGTTTAATGAATTAATCGTGTAAATATTATTTTGTACTATATATGTTACATATATTGGTTCTTTCATTGGGGACATTCCTCCTCCACCAACAGATGGCGATGATGATATGATGCCTGAGGTCGCGGCGGGTCAAGGTCCTCGGGTGAAGATACCCAACAACATATGTCGTAGGCCCGATACCATATTCATGTTGGAGTTAGGATACATAGTCTCTACACTTTTGACTGAGGTGGGAGTTTGCCCTGCCCTCATAAGAGACATCAGGGTATATCCTAATCTCTTGGAGATTTGGAGGGATATGTCACATGATTTGATGCCTCTTATGTGTCACATCGTCATAGTTTCCAGGCTACTGGCAGTGATGAGGGCTCCTGATGATAGGCACATCTCTTCTTATAGTACGACCCATTCATCCAACACCCGATCGATTGATGAGGGTGGTAGTAATCATCCTTCTCCACATCCTTCTCATCCTCCTTAACCTCACCCAGATCATGAGGAGGCAACACATATTCCTCATCCTCATCTTTCACCTCACCTAGATGAACATGCCAGACCTATTCCTCATCCCCCTCTTTCACCTCACCTAGATTGGCATGTCAGACCTATTCCTCATCCTCCTCTTTCACCTTACCTAGATGAGCAAGGATGACCTATTCATAATCCATCATATTCCACTACAAACTAGGCCTCCACTACTATTGTGGATATGCAAATTATGCTATCCGATGGACAAGATATGTTATAGTAGTTATTTGACTTGTCCATGATATATATATATATATATATATATATATATATATATATATATATAGATATAGATATAGATATAGATATAGATATAGATATAGATATAGATATAGATATAGATATAGATATAGATATAGATATAGATATAGATATGGTGTTTTTTTTAGATTGATCATGTTGATGGTGTACTTAATTTAGATGTTAAATGTGCTTGATAGATGTGTATGTTATAACATTGTTCATTAGAAATGCATTTTTCCTTTTGATCATGATGATATACTTAATTAATTTATAATATGTTGATGTTGATGTGTACATGTTTAGGTCATGTTAGATATGTTTAATGTTAAATGTGCATGATATATGTGTATGTTAAATGATGCTTGTTAGATGTGTATGATGATGATGTTAGAAAATGATTGTCTTTTATTAGATGCGATCACAATGATCATCCCCTCTTAAATTATTAGCTATGTGTGTTAGCTAATTAATGATGTTTATATGTGCTAGAGGTATATATAATTAGATGATGTTAGCTAGCAAATATAAATGTGTATGTTATATGTTATTTATGTTTTTTATAACATGGTTATCATCATCATGTTTATTTTTATAAATTACAAAGTTCAATATGGTTGAAACTATTATTATAAAATTGAAACTATAATTGCATAGATAATTCATTATACACATTCATTCTAACTTCTTTTTTTCAAAAAAAAGTTTACATATGAATAAATAATTATTTCCATTGGACTAATTACTCCTTTTTAATATACTTTTCTACACTAAAAAATGTAATTATAAAAATATTATGATCTCCAATGATAAGCATTCTATTGGCTTTAAAATTTTATGGATGCAAATCTTCCTATTGTTATTTTTTTCATTATTTTGTAAGTTGATTGCTATCAAATTTTAAAATATTACTTCATTAATTGTGGTTTTACTCAACATTGGGGGTGTAATTTTATAAATATTTTCAAAAGAAATGATAAACGTATGTAAACTAACAAACGCTACTTTAGTTAAAAAACAAATTATCTCAAAATCATGTTATAAATTTAATTTTTTAATCATAAACCACATTTTTTGTCAATATTACCTTTAAATCTACAAAATAAATGAACATAAACTTGGTTTTTGAATCATCATGTTAACATATCCTAAAAAATGTTGTACTATTCAACATGCATATCAACCATATCATTACAGCTAATTCTATCAACATAAAAAGTAGAATTTCATATCCCATTAAAAGTTCAACTTGACATTTAACATTTTTCAGTATTTCACAATTCAAAATATTTAAAGAAGATGAAACAATTTTAAATATATGAAATTTTAAATGTTCCATGCAATCACAAATAATTTGAAAGACATACACATTACACATCAAATTGACTGTTAACCAACTGAAATTGTTCAAAGATTTGTTATAAATAACTTAACATTTCCTCTATCAGGAGATGAATAAAAAAATATATAATTAGGGAAATAAAGAATATAGCAAAAATATACAACATTATTAAATATGAATTAAAACATGTGCATATCTCTTTTGTATTCATCCCTTTCGTCATCCCAAATCGCTACACCTGGTGTATTGTCGATATGCTTGATGTACTCAGTGGCATAATAGAAAGACTCATATGATATGTACCCATCTTCCATATACCCCTCAGGTTTTTCCCTTTGACGAACAAATCCTTTCAAATTCTTCATGCACCTCTCCAAAAAAAAAATTCAACAACGGGAGACCACCTCGACTAATTCAACCTCATCTACTAGGTGAATTAGAAGATGAACCTACAAGTCCATGAAATTCGATGGTAGTTCCTTCTAAAACATACAAACCATCTCAGATATATCTTGATGCTACCATGGAATTCTAGACATATGAATCTCCTTTGATGTGATCCAACATATAAATACATATAATTTAGATATGGCATTTCTTAGGTCATGGGAAAGTCATGTTCCAGACACCCACACACAAGTAGATGATAGTGGCACTACAAAGTAAACACACAAAAAATTAATTATGTTTTATCCCATGGCATAAAAATAAAAATTACAAATAATAAAATCATATTTTTGACATACTTCATACCTTTATAAGGTTGAAATGGCCATGCGATTTCAACCTCGACAAATGGTCTTGATGCATAGTGAAGCAATGTCGTAGGGAAGACCCATATAAAGAAGGCAACTTCACATGTAATATAACTTCCTTTTCCAAAGAAATATCTTATTTCTTCAAAATCCATGGGACATCACCATCTTTGAAAGACCACGAGGGACCAGCCTCTCCTCTACTTTATTGTTGAAAAATATTTCTTTTTAGTTTTTGAAGAAATACGATCTCTCCTCACAGCCAATGTGTCACTTTATTTCGATGATATGTGCCTCCATAAAGAATATGAAACATTTTAAATATATGCATGGGATCTAATAAGTGGGAAATATTAAGATTAGTCTAATAGGGGAGCTCATAAAAGATATATTTCCTTTTGAATCAAACATAGGCTCCCCATTTGAAGAATTATGGATCATCGAACATGGGCTCCCCATTTGAATTGAACATTTATGTAATCTCCTTCTCCTTCTCTCTCTCATATTCTCTGAGCTAGTATGTTGGTGTCATTATTGTAGGAATTTGGGTTCACTATGGTTTACCATTGAAAATGAATGTTTCTCTTCTATAAGGGTGTTCTTCTCAGACGAATACCCTCGAGAAGTCGTACACTGGCTTTTGTAGGTGGTTGGACCACCTAGCCTTCAGAGAAGGTCCAAAAAATTTACATCCATGATATCCTTTAGTTATAAGACCTGTAAAATTATTGTATACATAACACGCTAGCGTTTAAGAATAGAATGTCAATCACAACGAATAAAATATGAAAACAAATATTGTTACGCATATAAAAAAATCAATAAACATGTTAATTACTAAAGAAAAATCCTAAGCCTGGATAATCATGTGTGGTGTAAGCACATATGCCATACAATGTAAGAATCCTCTCTATTGCAATGGGTCTTGATACATATTATACATGTATTCCTTCCCATAATTCCTTCAATTCATCTACCAACGGTTGTAGGTAGACATCCATATTATTCACTTGTCTTCTACCAAGGACTATAAGAGCCAACACAATATGTTAATTCTTCATGGACAATAATGGGGGGATATTGTTATTGATCACTACTATAGGTCAAACATAATAGTTGGTGTTTTGGAGGGAATATGGGTTCACGCCATCCATTTCTATGTTGAGTCGTAGACTTCGTACTTCATCCTTGAATGTTTTTGGCCATGTATTCTCTATATGATTCATGGTTATTGAATCTATTAGGATTTTCATAACTACTTACTCACTTCTATGCAAGGCATGCCATCCCTGCAACATTGAAAATTCTTTGCAACAAAAGAGCCTTTGAATCCTTGGGATTATAGCCATGTGCCCCAATATCTTATGAGGAGGACCATGTCATTTACCATTTTTATTTGATTTATGGTACATGTCATGCCCACATTTCGTACATATATCATTTTCTGCATGTTATCCTCTATATAGAATACAATCATTTGGACATGCATGATATGATATATACTCAACACCTAACATTTTCTACAACTGATTTTCTTCTTTCCAGCTACTAGGAAAACATTATCACTAGGAATAACCTTATCCTTGAATATCCTGAAGTTAGTGGGAAATAGAATTAATATACAAGGTCATTTACCATTTATAAAAGAAACCATTTATAATGTTGATTCTACTATGACAAGATTTTGAAAAATTAATATAAGGCACTCGTTGGTCAATCACCTCAATATTGTCGATAAACATGTGTTTGACATGCCAAAAATTGTTTTCACGTTGTAAAGTAACATTGTTTTCCCAAGATAGGTAGACTTTGATCAAGAACTCCATCTAAAGAGAGGGGTGGTGGAAGCAGATTTTAGGATTTTGAAAATGGTATCATTGACATGATAATCATCCCCTAGATCATCATTCTAGAATGCATCTAACAACACTGTCTCCATGGAATTTGTATCCCGTAAGTAATCATCCATACGAACCTCTTTTTTATTGTCTCCATTGCCAACTTATGTAGAACTACTACTATTCTTGTAGTCATTCCTAATTGGTGAATCTGGACATAGTTAGAATTGAATAGGTGAGATGCAGGAGAATTGCTCCAACTCAACAACATGCCGAATAGACAACACATCAAAGAAAGCATTCAATGAAGGGAGAGGCATCAACCCTCTCATTTTTCAAAATTCAAAATGTAATTAACTGATTGTAAGGATGGAAGAGCCAAATCCATGATTTTGTATAGGTTGTAGATAGAGTCTCCTTTAATGGATGATAGGTTGAACATCTAGATCTAGTTCGGATCTGGATGGCCATTGAATGTAATTAATGATAATAAGTAGCTTAGAGGGAAGAGATCGAGGATCCCCTCTTTGAAAAAGACTTTAGTTTCATCTTTTCATTAGTAAGAACAAATGATATTAGGATAGGGAGAGAGAGACGAGACTCTGTAGCATTCTGAGATTTCTACACATTGTAACCATACATTTATGTTAATGAAGAGAGCAGTTTTTCATGCACATGGTTCTTTGTGTGTTTCCATGTTTTTTTTGAATGTCGTGTGTGTGTTCATTTATGTTATATATGTATGTGATAGGTTCCATCTATAGGGATAGATAGATTCTGATGTCTGTGATTCTTTTGATTTATGTTTGGGTTCTTTGTGGCTTCATGCAACAGGTTGCATGATAGAGTGTTAAGGAATCTATGATCCAGTGCAAGAGTGCACATATGAGTTCTGTGTTGAATTCAGACGAGAATGTGCCAGGAGGGCAGACTAGAGGAATCATTATATCAAGGGAGAAGCCTCAAGGTTGTTGAACACCTTGGAGGTAAGACTGTGTAGAGGAAGCACATAGAGACATAATTGCTGAGGATTCTATGAATCTCTTCCAAGAGGACATTGAGTGAGTGAAAAGAGTGCACAAGAAGAACTCTATTTCGAGTTCAAATAGAAGGGGAGTGTTGAGCAGAGAAGACACTTATAGATTTGATGAGCACTCTGTAGGCTTAGCAAGGCGTTCTTGAGAAGAAGTTACCAGGAGGGCACTTATATCCTTTCAAGGAGAGAAATGAATAAGGTTTTTGAACACTCTAAAGGAAGACTTGTGCGAGGAGTGCACAAGGAAAACACTTACATGAAGTGTTGATAGACAACCATATGAAGGCTAGTCATAGCACAAGGAGTGTGCACATGAAGAACTTGTTTCAACTTTGAAAGCTCAAGGGATTGAGCGTAGAAGTGTGCCAGGAGGAGCACCAAAAGTCTTCTAAGGAATAAGAGGGTCAAGGCACTTAGATATGATTCAGTTTGAAAAGATCAGGAGGGATAGTGGAAGTTGAGACCAAAAATCATAGGGCTTGGAGGAAGGAGATCGAAGGCCAAGACCTTTGAAGCGTCGAAATATTCCAAGACTAGGGAGAAGTGAAAGATCAGGAGGAGGAGCATTGGTAGCCATTATATTAGCTGCAGAGGAGTGAATCTACACTGTTGAAGCCCACATCCAGACAACGAAGAATTTTCATGGGAGGAGATCAGATATGAATTGTCAGATTTAAGTGCAAAGGACCAACAGTCATTGGATCCAGAGGAAGGTGCACGAGAGAAGTTCTGAAGTGATTGAAACCATCCATCGTCAGAGGTGACAGGTGGTAGAAGATTCAGGGTGTTCATGGAATTAGACATCGAGATATTTTCAAGGATAAGAGGAGAAAAATTGTGAAAGGTGAATTCGTGAAATCATTATGGACCGTTGCATCCAGTGTGACATGTGGCAGAGATCCACACACATCAGAGGATTGAGCACTAGGAAAACGAAGGTGAAGACAAGAGTAAATACCCAAGGAGTTGGGAGCCGAAACGATCCTAGCCGTCCATCGTTAGAGGATGCCTAGTAAGAGATCATCATTTCTCTGACTCTCTACTAGAGAAGGTCAAAGGGTAGAGTTCTTAGAACTCCTGAATCGTGAAATCACGATTCGATCACAGTCATCGGATCTTGGAGAACATGGAGCCATTGATCTGGGATGGGAGAATTTAGGGGTTTTGGGGATCAAAATATCTGTTGTGAGAAGTCTTTCGACTTCGCAAATTAGGAAGTCCCGAAATATTTGGGAGATGGGAGCCAGTTCCTAGAGGAAGGTCACATCGTGTGCATAGGAGAAAGGGATAGTGCTTGCTAGGCCCCTAGTCAGGTTTCAGAACTTAGAGGAGTCGGGTGTCTTGGAATGAAAATCCTCGACATCGTGAAACGTGATGTTCCTATTGTGTAGGTTTGTGGTCATAGGGTTTTGGTCACATGGAGGGAGCTCATGCCTAGTGCTGTTCGCATGGGCTGAGTTCAAATTTGGACCTGTGGATTTTTTCGTTGAAGGTTCCAGTAGAGAACTAAAGAGACATTTAGACTCATAAAGAGATGAAGAATGATCCTTAGATCATGATGTTAGTGAACCCTATCGAGGCAGAGGTAGGGGGTCTGCATCATGTGGTATCAAAGAAGAATTACATCTGTATATTTCAGGCGAAAAGGATTGAAGGATAAATTCTGGTAACAACAAGTGGTATCATAAGAAGAAGTTCATCTGTATACATCAAGTGAAGGAAGACAAGGCATTGATGCTCTGTGGCGATTGTTTCAATGTGTGAAAAAGTTAATAGACAACCAAGTGAGTTGTAGGGGAAGCTGGGAATTCTCTCAGTTGTAGAGTAAATAACAGGCTTTCCAAGAGAGCAGGTAGAAGAGGGAGATGGCTACTAAAGGCCATGTATGTGGTCCAAGAGGAGATCGCCAACAAAAAATCAAGGCTGAGACAGACAGAGAGATCAAATAGATAAGAAAATAGATGGAGAAGCTTGCATTGAAAATGCAACGGGATGCAAAGGTGCATTGGGTGTATGAATGGCCCATGACGAAGAAGGTGAAGTGGCTCGTTCATAAATTGTTGGCCAGAGGACAGTAAAGGTTTTTGAGAAGGTGGTTGAGGCATACTAAAAACCTCAGTGAACCAGAGGAGGAAATTATTCACATTTGTGAACTAGAAACTAGGAAGAGTCTCAGTGATAATGAGGAGAAGAGATCAGAGAAGGGTCTCGGAGACTGCCAGGTGAGCAACGATGAACTTTTAAGTTTCCATATGGGAAATGATATGGGGTCATTAGAGGATCCCATAAACTTCTAGGAGGGAAGGGAAGAAATCCCATATTGCCAGGTGGGAAAG
>ML776698.1:229487-243341 GCA_009831015.1 Picea engelmannii
TCCTTCGAAAATTTGTGTTAGTATTTTTTGATGATATACTAATCTATAGAAAGTCTTGGGAGGATCATGTGCGACATGTTGACAAGGTGCTACAACTACTAAAGGAGCAACAACTATATGCCAAACCATCCAAATGTTTCTTTTGAGTGAAGGAGGTAGAATATTTGGGTCATATTGTATCTCTTGAAGGTGTCAAGGTAGACCCTAACAAGATTAAGGCCATGATGGACTGACCAGTTCCCAAAACATTGAGGAATATTAGAGGATTTTTGGGTTTGACAGGTTACTACCGCAAGTTTGTTCGGCACTATGGAAGAATAGAAACACCTTTAACAACACTAACTAAGAATGATGCATTTTCATGGGCTCAAGAGGAAACTAAAGATTTTGAACATCTTAAATAGGTGATGTGAAAATCTCCTGTCTTGACCACTCCAAACTTCACAAAAGCCTTTATTGTGGAATGTGATGCCTCAAGAAATGGAATTGGCGATGTACTAATGCAAGAAGGAAGGCCCCTAGCTTTTGAAGGTCGACCACTCAAGGGAAAGGACTTACACAAAACCATTTATGAGAAGGAAATGAATCCAATACTACATGCATTGAAGAAATGGAGTCCTTACCTAATAGGTAGGCACTTCAAGGTCAAAACAGATCACGATAGTCTTAAATACTTCTTGGAACAAATACTATCTTCAGAAGAAAAACAAAAATGGGTAACCAAGATATTGGGTTATGATTTTGAAATCGTTTATAAAAATGGGAAGAAAAATGTTCTAGTAGAGGCACTCTCAATAAAGGATGAAGATGTCAAGGCCTTTCTCTATGCTATCTCGATCATCCAACCCGATTGGATAATAGAAGCAAGGGATGAATAGAAGAATGATGAAAAAGTGTGGACTCTCATTCAAAGGTTGCAACAGGATTTCAGTGCATCAGATACATTTACATGGAAAATGATTCACTATGGTACAAACATCGCTTATATTTATGTAATAACTCCCAACTCAAACAAAAGGTACTATTGGAATTGCACACCTCTCCAGTAGGAGAGAACTCGGTATTTTTGAAAACCTACCATAGAGTCAAGAAGGATTTTTTTTGGGATGGCCTTAACACTGATGTTCAAAGGTTTGTGGTAGAATGTTTTGTTTGCCAACAAAATAAGGTGGAAACAATTAAGACCTGAGGTCCTTTACAACCATTAGCCATCCCAAGTCAGCGTTGGGAGGAGGTTTCCATGGATTTCATCACAGGGTTACCAAAGTCTAAATGAAAGAGTCTAATCATGGTGATTGTTGATAGACTGACCAAGTATGCACACTTTTGTGCACTCTCTCATCCCTTCAAAACTAGTACAGTTTCCACCGCATTCATGGAGACAATTCAAAAGATACATCGAAACCCAAAGATTATTATAAGTGATAGAGATCCCATCTTCACTGGACATTTTTAGAAGAATTATTTTCTTTTTTGGGTACTCAATTGGCTCATAGCTCATTCTATCATCCTCAATCCGATGGACAAACCGAGATAGTGAACAAATTTGTGGAAGGCTACCTTTGGTACTTTTTCTCTGATAAACAAACACAATGGCTCAAATGCTTACCCTTGATAGAATGATGATATAACACTTCCTTTCATACTGCAACAAAAATGACACCATTTATGGCACTCTATGGATATCACCCTCCTTCCATCACTTCTTCTCTAAAATAAAAATCTAAGGTTCAAGCAGTGGAAGATCACATCAAGAATCAACTACAAGTTCTCCAAATCTTAAAGGACAACCTCATCATGGCACATAATCGCATGAAACAACAAGCAGATCAACATCGTAGTGAAATAAGTTTTGAAGTANGGGATTGGGTGTTTTTAAGACTACAACCATACAAACAGATGTCCCTCAAGAAAGCCAAGAAGGATAATAAATTATCACCAAAGTACTATGGCCCTTATAAGGTGTTGCAAAATATTGGTACTATGGCATACAAATTGGAGTTACCTGCATCTTCATGAGTACACCCAATTTTCCATGTTTCATGCTTAAAAAAGGTTATAGGCGACAAGATCCTAGTTCAAACTATATTGCTAGAACTTGACGAGGAAGGAAAAATCATATTGGATCCTGAAGCCATCACTGACACAAGAATTCACCAGCTGAGGAATAGATCCATTTTAGACTATCTCATTAAATGGAGGAAACTATCGACTGAGGATTCCACTTGGGAAGATGATTCTTTTATACAGAAGCATTCAGATTTACTCAAGCATTGCGGAAAGCACTTGTCTCAAGGGGAGGGTCATGTTAAGCCCCAATATTGGCTCATTACCCCTTAATTGGGGCATATCACATTAGTAATGTTATTTTATTCATGTCAGCTTTATTCCATTAGTTGTAATTATTTCTCCTAGTCTCCTATATATACCAAGGAGACATTTTCATTTGGAATCATCTTGTACTTGAACATTTAAGTGGGGTAAAAGGAGGTTTCCCCCTCAAAGAAGCTTATTATCTAAAATTATCTCTTTTTCAAGGTGTTGAGTACTTTTTCTGTGGTTTTTCTATGCAAAATTGATATTTGGTTCTTAAAAAGGTAGGGGGTCTGCATCAATGTGGTTGATTCAACCATTCTTGGTACTCTTCCTCTCCAATGTTTTCTCTCATCGCAGCCTTCTCTCAGGTTGAAATTGTTGTGGGAAACAACGAAAGATTGTAGCTAGGTCTCTCATCTTTAGAAGAATCATAATTTCAAAAATATTGAACATTAGTACATCAATGATATTTGTAAGAACAATGCAATAATTTTTTTGTTCAAATCACATTATACCAAACAATTATTACCATCATCGACCAAGTATTGCAGCTGGAAGATGGAATGTCACAATTGGCAGGGTAAACCGGTTGGCCATTTTCATCTACCAACTTCTTACAGTATTTTTCACCTCATAATACCTTCCAACGTTTTTCACAACCAATATTGAGATATTTTATGCACATGAACTCAATTATGAATTTGGATCCTACAAATTTGGATACATTTTTATTTAGATTCACATGGATAAAAAAAAAATCAATGAGATAATCGAAACATAAATAAAATAAGTTAAACTTACTGGAGATGGAAAGGGATAACTCCACGATGGACTTTGAACAATATGGAATGAGATGGAATTTGAAGAATTGGCCATTTGATCATATAATAATATTTTCTCTGTGCATTTAAACAAAATTAACAATAAATTTTCCTGTACATATCTAAAATACATTTCAAGGACCATACCACAATATGAGTTTGAATATGGTTTTGAAACCATATTTTTAAGAATAAGACGACATAAAACGTAAAATGTATACTAAAGTATTGGAAGTCACATGAATTCATCATAAAAGATAATTTGAGATGAATATATTATTGTATGTGAAAATAAAAGTTCAAATAAATTTAAATGCATATAGGTGCACTTATAAACCAGAAACGCACTGGTGCACATATTAACAATAAGCATCGATGTGTTGAAAGATCAACCACACTGTGTTTCTAGATTTTGTTAATAACAAACAATTATATGTCTCTGGTGCATCAAATAATATGGATGCATCGATGCATAATGTAATATGCTCGAACCGTCATGCCAAAAATAAAAAATAAAAATGAAATTTTTATAAACAATTAAAATATAGCGGGAATTGAATTTCATAGTCATTTAAATACTAAAAAACTATTCACTATTTCATTATTTTGCAAAATTTTGCAGATGAGAGACTTGCAAGAGAGACATATGGAGGAACACTGTGGAGGAGCATAATACTTTCGAACCATAGTATTATTCAGAATATGAGAATTTGAAAGGTATGGTGATTCACTCTAAACCATTTTCATAAAAACAAATTAATATTAAGAAGGTATTCAATATTTTCATTTTTTTCCAAAATTTATAGGAAAAAGAATTGGAAAAGAGACATACCAGGGAGCACTATGGAGAAAAAGAATAATTTGGAACAACAAAAATATTCAGAAAATCAGGATTTGAAGGGTACGATGATTCACTCAAAACCCTAGCTTGAAAAAAAAATCATACCTACCTTAAACCCTTGTATTTGTTTTCTTACGTGAATGTACAATTTCACCCTAGGGTTTAAGTCCCTCTATCACTTCAGAATCAAGGCTTTTCATTTTAGGTATTTTATATCTAATGGGTTTCTTTTTATATATATAATTGTTTGGAATGTGATTCAAAGGGACCCGTTATTGCATCAAATCCCAAACACAGTAGACCCTCTTCCTTTTTTATTTTTATTTTTTTAAATGATTTATGATTTGAAGTTAAAAAAAAAAAACATTTTATGCTTTTACGGTGCACCTTTTCAACAAAAATGCACCGATACGTTTCTGTATAAGGAACACACCAATTAAGACATTTTTTTTTTTAACAAAATTAAAAAATATGGTGCATAAAAAAAGCTATCGTCGACGTTCTCATCTAAACAACACAAAAAATGTTGTTACATAATTGTTTAAATTTTTCTTCTCATCGATGTGTAATTTTTCTATTGTTTTTTTAATGAATGTTTATTTTTTTTTGCTATGTTTTTTTTTCTATTCTAGTCATTTTGATGTCTTCTATATATATATCGCACTATTGTAATTCACAATATTAAAAAAAAAAAAAAAAATGTTCATTGCATGTTGTTGTATGGAACAGACCGATGTGTTTTATGTAATAAACACACTAGTGCTTTGTATAGAAAAAGCTCATCGGTTACAATGATTTTTTTCGGCTGAAAATTATGTGATTTATTTATAAAATATATTTAATAATTTTTGTATTGAATGGTACAGATTGTATATTGATAAAAATATGAGTGAGAAGAGTTCAAATAATAAAATTTCGGTTGACATAATGATGAAACATCTAAAAAAACAAAAAAACCAAGTTCTCTGTAAATTCTATAAAAAAATAATATGGTTGAACTATATGTAAGTTTAACTGATATGTATTGGTTAGTGTGTGTCATGCAGGGCCACAAAATGAGGAAGCTCGATAAAATTATTTATGATCTAAGTAAAGAAGAGCACAAAATCTTGATGGAAAAATTGTAGAGGGATGAATCAGGTGAATGAAAAAATACTATTCAATATGATTTTTTTTTTGAATTTTCATTAATAGTATACTTAGGAATATTAGATGACATGTTTCAAAAAATTGATTAATTTACATAGGGTTAATGTTCCAAGGGCACCAACAATGAGGGAACAAAATTTCATCATAATGAAAAATAATTAATTAATATAGAAGATGTAAATGATGATGAATTGGGCCTTAGCTCATCTGGAGTGGTGTTGGAGATTAATCAAAGGGGGGGGGGGGAATTTTACATAACTATGATGTATATAGTGGAACAAACTTATAGATGTACTTTCTAGTTACAATATCGAAATCAATCCAATGATTCCAAGGACCAGGTTATATTTAAACTACATGAAGCATTTCCAGAGCAATGGTTGATGAGAACTGTCATAATTGCAATAGAAAAAACATACAACCACAAAAAATAATCATTCAAAAAGTAATATTCCTAAAAACATTTATTTAGAATATATATGTGTGTGTGTGTGTGTGTGTGTGTGTCTGTGTATTACAAAGTATTCATTTATTAATATATCAATTTTGTGATATTTAGTTCTCATATATCAATATAAAAATACTTTATTGTTAGGTTAATTTTTTAGGAAAATTATGGAAGTCTCAAAGGACTAATGATCTGATATCTGAAATATGTCAGTAGGAATGTCCAAAAAAGTGTACAAGGATATGGTCAAAGAATTGTACATAATTACATCGCAGGAGGAGCTATCTCCAAAACAGTGTGCTTCAAATGTATGTAATCATTGAATTTTTCTATTAGGTACAAATAATTGATTATACATTAAATATTAATTTTCAGATACAAAAAACAAAACAAAATCAAACTCATTTTGCACATAAAACTGGACAACAAGTGTTGATTAAGGTTTGTTTTCATTAATGTCAACCCTTAAAGAAATTCCAGTATCACAAAGGTTTGGGTAATGGACCCAAGTTTGTTTGATTTAAAGATGACTCGTTATTTCCTTGTCATGGTTGATAAGAAGTACAAATGAATGAACTCCAAAGTGGCCCCCTTAGGGTGAAAGCCCTCATGGGAAGACTCTTTGCAGATTGATTTATCCTAGAAGTATGGTTAGAAAACCCATGATTAATTGTGGAATAATGAGATGAAGGTCAATGATTTTTTCAGTGAACCTATCCTATATGGATAGTGCTTGTCATGCCATTTTTGGTGGTATGTGAAATGTCACATAACTCCTCACGTTTAAAGAGTTATGGCCATATGAAGTTAGAGAACCCTCATGAGTCATATAGAAGCCCCTAAAAAGTCAAAGTGTTTGCAAAATAAATTATTTAAATAATAAAGTTAATGGAGAACTCCCTAAAATAAGGAAAGTGGGATGCTACATGAAAGTATAAATAAGAGGCAAAGCTCTCTCATTTTATCATACTTGAATATAATTGAATATCTATTTTGTGAAAGGTTATTTGGGAAGGTATTATTGATAGAGAAAATTGTAGCATAAAAAGAAAAGCAGGAAAAGTGCGGTAGAAAAAACACGGCAGAAAAAGTGCAATAAAAAAATCACGACAGAAAAAGTGCGGCAGAAACATTGCGGCAACAACATGGTTGGAGTCTATTTATGAGAGATATGGCACATCTTCTTTGAGTTTTTTTTTTGAGCTAGGGTTTAGCTCTTGAGATGGCATTGGATGTTCAATATTGCTGCATATATCAGATTTGTTGGGGGATACAATTGGTATTTTGTTGATGGTATTTGGCATGTGGGTATTGGTATTTTGGTTGTGATGCATTGTTGAAGTTGTTGGTTTATCTTGAGGATACATGACAGTGAGGTTGTGGAACATGGTTTGAGGTAAGGGTTTATGGTATTTGTTTTATGGATAGTGATGAATTGTTAGATAACTTTTGATGGGTATATTGGTGTATGTCTTTGGTATATGGTTGAGGTACATGTTGGGTACATGGTTGAGGCAAGTAGTTGATGTTTTGGCAGATACATGAGGTGTATAGTTGATGATGTTGGTACATCTTGATGAGTCCATGTTGATGCATGGTTGATGCATGGTACATGTTGGTTCAGGTTATTGGTATAGGTTGTTTGGTGCAGTTTGTTACAAGTTATTGGTACAGGTTGATAGTGACAGGTTGAAAGTGGCAGTGGTTGATTCAGTGACAATGGCATGTTGTTTAAATTTGGCATTTATATTTCAGGGCGGTTGGATGGGGCAAGGAGAGGTGGTTGTAGCCACTTTTCATTTGTAGCTAGAGAACTTAGGGGGTTGTAGCCTCCTTCTGGTTGTAGTGAGAGAATTGGGGAGTTGGAGCTTCCCTTAGGTTGTAGCCTAAGAAACTAGGCGATCGAAGCCTCCTTCTAGTTGCAGCTGGAAAACAAAGGAAGTTGGTTCTTCCAATGAATGTAATTCTTCAAGACATATAAGAAAAAACATTTTGTGGTTTTGTCCCTTTTTGGGTTTCCATGTAAAAACAATGGTGTACTGTGTATGTGTGATTTCTCATTTTTTCATTGTTTATTTACTCTGTAACTATTGGATGATAATGCTACATTGATATAACACTTGTATTTTGGTGAAAAAGGATTATTCTTTCTCTATTGCTGATTCACCCCCCCTTTCAGTAATCCAACAACTGGTATCAGAGTGAGGTTCCTTCATAAATTAGTTTAACCACTGAAAGGTAGATCATGGAGAGCAACAACTTGTATAAAAATGGAATACTACAATTTGATGGACAAAAATATGTATTTTGGAGAATAATGATGAAGACATATATACAGGCATAGAGATTTGAAATTTGACAATAAATTGTAGATGGATACACAATACCAGCAGTTCCACCAACAAATGACAAACTAGTGAAACTTGGTCAGAATAATTCCAAATCCACAAATGAACTTTTGAATGGTCTTAGTGAAACAATATTCACCAAAGTTGCACATCGTAAATCCACTAAAGAGATTTGGGAAAAACTTCAAAATATTTATGAAAGAGATTCAAAAGTCAAAGAAGCAAAGCTTCAAACTTACAGAGGTCAGTTCGAACAACTTAAGATGAAGGAATATGAGAATATTGAAGCTTACTTTTATGAGTTGATGAAACAATAAATACAATCATATGATTGGGAGAAGAAATCGAAAAATATGTAATCGTTCAAAAGGTACTAAGATCTCCTCATATGAGATTTGACCCTAAGATATCAGCACTAGAAGAAAGAGTAGATCTAAACTCAATAAGCATGGACGAACTACATGAAATCTTAATTGCATATGAAATGCGAACTGAACAGGAAAATCCAAATGTAAAAGAAACATCCTTCAAAGCATCCAAGAGATCATAGAAAAAGGAAAAGAAACAAGAAAAAGAACATAGCAGCAATAATGATGTCTCGAAAGATGATGAAGAAGTGGCCAACTTTGTTAGAAGACTGAACAAGGGAACCAACGGTAGGTATAGAGGTAAACTTCCTTTAATTTTCTTTAATTGTGATGGTATTGGTCATTTTGCTAACAAATGTCCTCATAAGAAAAGATAAATGATGAAGTTGACTCAAAAAGAAAACAAGCATATAAAGTCAAAAGAACCATAGAGAAATTTTTCAAGAAAATCCTATGCACCAAAGAAGACATCTCATCATTAGATGAAGATGAAGTAAAGGACAGTCAGACAAAATAAGTTCTCTTCATGGCAGTAGAAGACTCTGATAAAGAAAAATTTGAAGTAGAATATGAAGAAGACAAAGAAGAAATTGAAGAGGAAGAAGTTGACTACCGATAGGAATTGATGAGTGCCATAGTAGTTATCAGAATAGAAAAGAGGAGAAACAAGAAGCTACAAGCAGAACTAGACAAGAAAGAAGACACTTAGGAATTACAACAAATGATCACAAATTTGAAGGTTCAAATTGAAGAAGATAAAATAATTGAAGAAGCACTCAAAAACCATATAGAAAGAAGAAACAAGATCATTGAAAATTTTGAAGCAAAGATTGTCACATTATGAAAGGATATTCAAAATAAAAATATGCAGAAAAACTCAAAAGTTTTGAATGACATTATCAATAGTCAAAGGCCTAATCACGACAAGTCTGGACTTGGATATAATCAGATAGAAAATTGATTGAGCTCCAAAACAACAAAACAAGAAACATATCTAAAAAGCTATGCAGAAAAAATCAAATGGGATAGTAAAGAGTATAGAGAAAATTACAAAGGCACTCCTCCACCGAGAAGATTCAGATTACAAAATCAATGATCAAAAGAAAGAGATGAGTCTCAGGAAGAAGAAGGATTCATAAGATAACCTCATTTAAGAAGATATTCAACTCCCAGGTATCAAACTATATTTTTTGGTTTATGTTATGCATGTAATAATTTTGGACATAATGCTATGAATTATAGAGCTAACAACAAGAACATGAACAACTTTGAAAGTCATACACAAAAGGGTTATCCAAGAAGGCCTAGTGAAACAAAGAGAAGTTACAACATGTTTGAATCTTTGAGAACTGAAGTGGAATTCTACAAGTGTAACAAATTTGGACACATGGCCAAAGATTTCAGAATGACAATCCCTCCTAGAGAACCACAAGAGAACAACAACAATTAAATATAGGAACCTCAGAAAAGAACATGGATAAGAAAGCATAATCAATACAACAATGAAGAATGCACACTCACTCTACAAGATAAGTAGAAGAAATGTTGTTGGTATGTTGACAGTGGCTATTCAAAACACATCACAGGTGATAGAGACACATTTCTTACATTAAGAAAGGAAAGAGATGGATCAATCTTCTTCGAAAGTGATGGTTCAACTAAAATCATTGGAAAATGCACATTCGTAATTGGGAACAAGAATACAAAGGAAAAAAATGCTCTAGTAGTAGAAGACATCAAACATAATCTACTAAGTGTGAGTCAAATGTGTGACAAAGTTCATAACATTACTTTTGATTCACAAAAGTGCGAGATAAGAAAATAAGGTTTAGGAAAATTGACTGCTACAACTGCGAGAACTTCAAGCAACATATATGTGTTAAGTGAAATTGGAAATGGAAATTGTTGTCTAGGAAAGGAAGATGAAAGATGGCTATGGCACAAAAGAATGGGTCACTTACATTTTGATAACCTTGTCAAATTCAACAAAAGAGAAGTAGTCATAGAAATGCCCCATATCACAAAACCAACTAACACTTTATGCAAGCATTGTTAACAAGGAAAGGAAACAAAGACAAGGTTCAAATAAAAGGAATATTCAATGACAAGACCACTGAAAATTGTGCATACTAATCTAGTTGAACCAACTACAACAAAGGGTTTAAAAGGTGAGAAATAATTTATGTTATTAACTGATGATTATACAACAATGATTGTAGTTCTCTTTCTCAAGAATAAGTCAAAAGATTTTGAAAACTTAAAGATCTACAAGGAAATGGTTGAAACCGAAATGGATTAAAAAATCAAATGCTTGAGATCTGATAATGGAGGTGAGTTCACTTCAAAGGAATTTATGGACTACTGCAACAGTCATGGAATAAAAAGACAATTCTTCATTGCTAGGACACCTCAACGGAATGGAGTTGTTGAAAGAAACAACAAAACAATATAGGAAATGGTTCGAACAATGACAATAGATTCCAAAATGACAGATATTTTTTGGACACAGGAAATGCATACAACATTTCACATTCGAAACAAAGTAATTCTTAGAAACAACACTGACAAAACTCCCAAAGATATATGGAAAGGAAGACCAACAAATGTAAATCACTTTAGAGGTTTTGGTAGAAAATGTTACATCAAAAGAGAAGATGGAAGAATGGGAAAGTTTGACTCTCGTGTGGAAAAAGAAGTACTGGTTGGTTACTCAAGTACAGGGAAAACATACAAGTGTTACAACTTGAGATTGGACAAAGATGTGGAAAGCATCAATGTAACAACTGATGAAACAGGTAGAAAATAAATAAAGGAAGAATAAAATGAATCAATGGAAGAACTTTACGA
This sequence comes from Picea engelmannii, assembly GCA_009831015.1. Taxonomy (NCBI): domain Eukaryota; kingdom Viridiplantae; phylum Streptophyta; class Pinopsida; order Pinales; family Pinaceae; genus Picea; species Picea engelmannii. The sequence goes on from ML776698.1 coordinate 240,626, forward strand.
AGAATAAACATAAGATGAAAAAGAAGGCGAAAATGAAGAGGAGCTGACAGAAGAAGAAGAACAAGTTCAACAAGTGCCTCCAAAGACATCTAGCAGATGAGTACAAAAGAATCATCCTTCAGATCAGATTATTGAAAACAAAGATGCAAGAGTTGAAACTAGAAGAAGAATTCATTCACCAGAACAAACACACCTAGCACTCACATCTACAATTGAACCAACCTATTTTGAAGAGGTGAGCAAGGATGAATTTTGGAATAAGGCCATGGATGAATAATTAGATGAAATAGAGAAAAATGACACCTGGGAATTGGTTCCAAGACCAAAGGATAAGAATGTGATCGACACAAAGTGGGTATACAAATGAATATGGACATGTTACAAGGAACAAATCTATATTGGTATGTAAACGATATGCACGGGTTGAAGGAATCGAATTTGAAGAGACATTTTCCCTAGAGACTAGAATGGAAGCAATCTGATTGCTTTTAGCTTATGCATGCTCCAAAAATATTAAAGTGTATCAGATGGATGTAAAAACATCTTTTCTGAATGGGGAACTTGAAGAAGAATTCTACATTGAACAACAAGAAGGATTTCAGTTTTCAGAGAACACAGATTATGTGTGTAAATTAAAGAAAGCCATGTATGGTCTAAAACAAGATCCTAAAGCATGGTGATATAGAGTGGATAAATATCTACAACAGGTAGGGTTCAGAAAAGGAAGTGTAGACAACAACCTCTACATCAAGATACATCAAAGAAACCAAGGAGTTTTTATTTCTCAAACCAAGTATATCAGAGAAATGCTAAAGAGGTTCGGAATGGAAGATTGCAAACCAGTTATCACTTCCATGCAAACCATTTGAAAGTTAAGAAAAGATGATGAATCAAAGTCTACAGATCAAAAGAAATACATGTCAATGATTGGTATCCTACTATATGTGACAACATCCAGACCAGATGTAATGCAGGCAGTTGGATAGGTGGCACAATTTCAAGCAACACCAAAGGGATCACATGTATTAACAGTGAAGATGATTTTTAGATATCTGAAAGGAACATTGTTGAGACCTAATATTGGATCATTACCCCTTAATTGGGGCATATTATATTAGTAATTTTATTTTATTTATGTCGGCTTTAGGCAATTAGTTGTAATTATACCTCCTAGTCTCCTATATATACCAAGGAGACATTTTCATTTTGAATCATATTGTACTTGAACATTTAAGTGGGGTAAAAGAAGGTTGCCCCCTCAAAGAGGCTTATTATCTAAAATTATCTCTTTTTAAAGGTGTTGAGTACTTTTTCTGAGGTTTTTCTATGCTATATTGATATTTGGTTCTTAACATATGGTATCACAGCTCAAGGTCTTGGGGTTTCGGTGCTACATCTGAGACACCTTGGAATTTTCACTATAACTGTTTTTATACAATATTTAAGAAGGAATGTCTTAGAATATATTTAGTAGACGGATCAAGGTACATTGGGTTCAAAATTTACCTCCTGAGGCCTTATAGTTTCAGATATACAACATGTACAAGATAGGGTTCTAGAATCATCCTAAACTGAGTCATTGCGAAATTTTCGCTATAAAAACTTTTCTGTAATTTTTCAAACCCTGAAGTTCAGAGGCTATTTACAAAAATTAGTAATATTTCCATGGTAAAAATTTTAGCTTCCGATTCATCTTAAATTTGTAGATACACCCTGTGTACAATAGGGTATTTGACTAGATCTATTGACTAGTCTCAAGAAGGTGTCCTAGGTAAAACAATAATAAATTCTTCCTAAAGTATTCAAATTGAGTGGGATGGGTTTCATTGGATCGTGGACAGTCTTTAGTATTTTTGGTGTGAGTTTTAGACTTTTATATCAATTATTTTGTGTGGGGCACGCTATATAAGTGAGACCTCCTTGAAAAGAATAAAATAGGCAAGTTGTGGGGAAGTTACCGTAAATTCCACTTGGCACATCCAATTTTGATCAGACCTGTGGCATTACAGAGGAGAAATATCAGAAAACTACATAAAAGAAAGCTTCATACCCAGAAGGGCCAAAACTTGGGAGATACAATAGAAGAAATATTGTCTAGCAGAGCCACCTTAAAATCAAGGTTCAAAAGTGATACTTGGCCAACATGCCACCAAAAAAAGAAACTTATACACCAAGTAAGCCTCCAAAAAATCCTACTTGGACTCTTGATGAAGGTGAAGAAAAGTGTGGGGACATATATGAACTACAAAATAAGATGGATTCAATGGAATCTAAGTTGGATACTAAGATGGATTCAATGGAAGCTCAGTTGGATACTAAGATGGATGGTTTAAAAGGGGAGATCATGGAAGTATTGAAAATAATTGTAACAAAGAAGACACCTGAAAGTGAAAATGCATCCCATGAAATTTATTATGAGGACACAAGGAAGGTGAATCAAGAATGGAGAATCTCCAAGTTTGGCTTGAAGACCAACTATATTCCTAACATTGATATGAGGAAGTTTGATGGCAGGGACCCAATCACATGGATACTTCAGATGGAGCAATTCTTTGATCTCCATAATGCACCACATACACAAAAGGTATGAATTGCTTCTTTATATTTAGAACCTAATCAATTTGTATGGTATCGATGGCTTTGTTCTAGCAAATCACTCATCACTTGGAAAATTTTCACGGAAGAAATGATAGCACACTATTAGGATACAAGGAAC
>ML776698.1:246760-268160 GCA_009831015.1 Picea engelmannii
AATCATCTTGTACTTGAACATTTAAGTGGGGTAAAAGGAGGTTTCCACCTCCAAGAGGTTTATTATCTAAAATTATCTCTTTTTCAAGGCGTTGAGTACTTTTTCTAAGGTTTTTCTATGCTATATTGATATTTGGTTCTTAACAAACATAAGAGTTTGGATTATGGTATCCAAAAGAAAGGGATGTATCTCTTATTGCCTACATAGATGCAGATTAGGTAGGTTGTATTGATGACCGACAAAGGACCAATGGAGAAGCGTTGTACTTGGGTGAGTGTTTAGTATCATGGCTAAGCAAGAAACCATCATCAATATCTCTATCTATAGCCAAGACAGAGTATATTGCAACAACATGTTCTACACAGGTTCTTTGGATGAAACAAACTATGACAGATATATAGGTTGAGTATGATGAGCCCATTCCAATATATTGTGATAATACAAGCACCATTAGTATCTCAAAGAATTCGGTGATGCACTCAAAGACGAAGCACATTCCAATCAAGTATCACTTTCTACAGGAACATGTTGTAGAAAAGAAAATTAAAGTTGAGTGTGTGGGCACAAAAGAACAAGTGACAAATATCTTTACAAAACCACTTCCTCGGGAAGCCTTTGAGTATCTTTGCCAGAGAATCGGAGTTATTTCTACTCCAAAATGAATGTTTTTGAATTATTATCTTATACGTCTTAAATGTACACGAGGAGGCACCATAAAGAGGATGGTTCAGTTAGGGGGAGAAACCCTCAATGGAAATATACCTTTCCCATTGATGACAAAGGGGGAGAGATTTTTTAGATGTAGAGGACATAGGTATGGTTCTAGGGGGAAAAATGGTCACAGAAATGCAGAGGAAAAATACATGGTTCCAGGGGGAGCATGAGTTATATGCATGACATGATTTTAGTTTGCATCAAAGTGTCGCCATCAATTCCAAAGGGGGATATTGTTGATTAAGGTTGGTTGTAATTGATTTCAACCCTTGAAGAAAGTTCGGTAGCACAAAGGTTTGGGTAATGGACCCAAGTTTGTTTGATGTGGAGATGACTCATTATTGCCTTGTCATGGTTGATAACAAGTACAAATGGATGAACTCCAAAGTGGTACCCTTATGGTGAAATCCATCATAGGAAGACTCTTTGCAGATTGAGTTATCCTAGAAGTATGGTTAGAGAACCCATGCTTAATTGTGGAATAATGATATGGATTTCAATGAATTTATTAGTAAAACTATCGTAGATGGATAATGCTTGTCATGCCATTTCTGGTGGTATGTGGAATGTCACATAACTCCTCAACGTTATAGAGTTATGGCCATTTGAAGTTGGCGAACCCTCATGAGTCATATAGAAGCCCCCAAAAAGTCAAAGTGTTTGCACAATAAGTTATTTACATAATAAATTTAATGGAGAACTCCCTAAAATAAGGAAAGTGGGATGTTACATGAAAGTATAAATAAGAGGCAAGGCTCTCTCATTTTATCACACTTGAATATTATTGAATATCTATTTTGTGAAAGGTTATTTTTGAATGTATTATTGATAGAGAAAATTGCAGCAGAAAAAGTGCGGCGGAAAATTCGCAGAAGAAAAAGTGTGGCAGAAAAAGTGTGGCAGAAATATCGTGGCAGTAACATGGTTGGCGCTTATTTATGAGAGATATGGCACATCTTGTTTGAGGTACATTTTTTGAGCTAGGGTTTATCTCTTGAGATGGTATTGGACTAGACAAGCACGTTGACTCGAGAAATTTGGATAGAGGGTTTCACAACCTCCGTGGGATTCATCGAATTTGGATAGAGGGTTTCCTCCAGCTCTCTAGCAATCTAGACAAAGAAAATTAAGTTGTGTATGTTCCTCCTCAAGCGACTGGCCTTCCTCTTCTACACCTCTTCTGCTTGAGAACCAACAAATTTTGGTTACCTTTGAACCCTTGGCTCCAGATTTAACCAATGCAAGCTTCGAGCTCCTTAAATTTTTCTTTCGCTGAGCACGAAGGAACTCGTTGGCTCTTCTTCCTTCTCTGTGAACTGATTTTTACCGATCAAAATTATTTTTTTCTCAATCTCTCATACCACTTGTTGGACAGTGGAAGCATAAATAGAGCATAAACAAACAATAAATCAATAACACCAATAACATAATTTAACACACCGATTTATGTGGAAACCCAATACTGGAAAAAACCACGGGATAATGATAATTGTTATTCTTATTATTCAAGGGAGAATTACAATAGCCAATCACATATATACAACCATCATCTCCTCACATACACATTACAGTGCACTGTATAGCGTCACTACATTGCACATTCACCTCTATGGTGTTAGGGAGCCAAAGCATAAACAATAAAATATTTTAATGGCAAGGAAAATAAAACCAAGAACAAACTTGACACAACATCAATCACACAATTTCACACAATGATTTAAGTGGAAACCCAATATGGAAAAAAACCATGGGGCAATCATAATCAATATTCTTGTTATTCAGGGGAGAATTACAATAGCCAATCAGAGGCATACAACTATCCTCTACTCACATAAACACTACACTTCACTATATTGCTCTCACTATATTGCACATTCACCTCTATGGGTATGCTCCTATATATAACATTTATCACACATAAATGTTACACGAACTGATCATAAATAGATGACATGGTTACACAACCTATTCACTATAGTGTGCATGCATGCACAATCTAAACTTAGTTGATGTGCATGTGCATGAGCATGCTACCACATGGGAAATTAGTTGGCACTTTTCGAACAAATGGGTATACTCATTTATATAACATCTATCACAAAGTTACAAGAACTGATTTTAAATAAATTACATAGTTACAGGAATTGATCATAAATTGATCACAGAGTTACACAACCTGTTCACTGTAGTGTGCATGCATGCACATTCTATTTTTAACCATCTGCTTGAGAAATTAGTTGACACTTTTTGAACACCAGGTACAAGTTCGAATTTCACAACAAAAAGGCGGTATACAAACTCGAACGAAAAGAGAACAGTCTGTTTCGGAGGCAACACAAGATGCATGAGCGTAGAGGAATGTGTGAGAATGGGTCGTATTTAAACTATAACGTACATCCTTATCATGCTCATGCATGCCTATCTCCAAGGCCTGGTCTCTATAATTACAATCCAAGTAATATTCTACATTTGTCTGACACTGAGTCCAGTTCTATCACATGTGAGGCACTCTTTACATTTCTGTTTCAGCCACAAATTCGCTTGCTCTCTTTCACTATCTTAGTCTAGCTCGTATATCGTCCCACTCCAAGCTAGGGTTTCGGCATTATTTAATCGGAATACAATGTTCTATGTATTAATTATTTATTGATGGTTCTCAAACTTCTCGCCATCGCCGCATTCGTTTCTTGGCCTTTCCAATCGAGAGAAGTTCATCTCGGGTCAAAATGATAGATTCAGTAATTCGATATGCTGTGGTTTAAAAAGTCGTACGAATATACTTTTGAAACTAGGGTTTCAGGGGGGTTTACTCGTTCAATTCCAACTTTGAGATTTCTTCTGAATTCAGTCGATGCAGATTCAGTTTGATAATTACGAATATCCGCAGAACATGTGAGCTCTGGTGAAACTCATTCCCATGTCTATCTGTTTACATTCATTTATTATTTTCAAACAGGGAGTACTAGTTGTAAACCTGTTACACTCACGTTGATTTGAGGTCAAAATGCTTTGTCGATTAACTTTTCTGAGTAGATATAATTTTTTTTTCAAATGTTCGGCAGCGGCTTCTCTTTTCGAAATGACAGCCATGAAACGTTCAACATAGAATCTTTTCCTTTCCGAATCTAGATTTTTTAATGTCCCGGACTTTGTCTTTTAAAATTTGGCATGGGCTGGCTTCCCAAAAAATGTAAATTTCCTAGTGTTCCCTGATCATTGTTATTTGTGTAAATGTTTTATACGATTACTTCAGTGTATGCTTCAAAATCTTCCTCCAAATATTTTATTTTATCAATATTAACAATGAATCACGTGCAGTACACCATTTATTTTTATTTATTTTTTTCAAATTTTAAATAAAATAAACTCTTTTACAAATATGAAAATCATTATAATTTTTTTTTTTTCCAATTTCATAAAAGTATAAAATTTTTATGATATATACATTAACAAATTTTCATTAGCTTTATAGTGAAATTGAGCATTGCTCAATTCCTAAAGTTATGAGATAAAATACTATGTCTTTTTTGTAATACTAAAAAGGTTGAAGATGAAAATTATTTTCTCTTAAAATATGCACCCCATACTTAGATTAAAACTCAATTTCAAAATGTTTGTTACACTACTAATCTTTGTAACCTTTTAACTAAACAAAACTATGGTGATTTTGGAAAACTTTTCTTAATCCTTTTGGACCACATAAACAAAATTATAAAGAATTGCAACCAATCCCTTATCCTCTTAAGGTCCAATAAACCAATTTGATTTCATGGAGATTAATCATCTTCATTATGATTCTTGAGAAAGGTTAAAGAAAATTATATAACTTTATATATATATATATATATATGAACAGTATAAAAGAACATCTATAAGAGAATAAATGAGTGAGCATAGTGATTCTCATACACCAACAAAACTAATAAAAAATAATAATAATAATAAGGTGTAAATTTTTTATAGATCCAAAATTAAATGGATTTAGAATAGAATATGAAATATTTTTTAAAATTGAATATATATATATATATATATATATATATATATATATATATATATATATATATATATATATATATATATAATTTTTTATTAGATGTATGATTCAAGTAAATATTTTTTAAATATTATATTAATAAAAAACTTTAAAATAATATTATTGAGTAAATAAAATATATTAATTAAAACAAGAATGAATAAAAAGTAAAATATATATATTTAATATCAAAATTTCTCATTAAATGGAACTAAAATATTTAAAATCAAATTATGATTAATTTAATTGAACTTTATTTTTGTTTTGGATTGAATATTGAATGCATATCACTTTCATTAATAATAGTAAAATTGAGTATATTTTATTATATTTTAAATGTAAGTTCGAAAAACATTTTTGATTTTACATAGAAATTATAATTTATATTTAATTAAATATAATTTCATAATATTAAATTTAAAAGTTAGGTTTTTTTCTTAGTTAAAAATAATTAAATTTTAATTCCTATGAAATGGACTGTTTCCATTTATAATTAAAATTTTAAATAAAAGCATAAAAAAGTCTTATATAAAAAAATTTGTTTATTAATTTTCCTTCATCCTTTTTATTTACTGTTTTGGATAAAATCTTTCACTGCAATTTTGATAGTACTACATTTAAATTAAGATTATTTAAATTAATATTATTTAGTAATTAAAGATAATTAAATTTTTTATATAAATTTTTTTTTATTAATTTTCTTTTATCTTTTTTATATTGTTTTGGATAAAATCTTTCAATACAATTTGATAGTACTACATTTAAATTAATATTATTTAGTGGTTAAAGATAATTTAATTTTTATTTTTATTTTTAATATGAAATTTTTATATTTATAATTAAAATTTTAAATAAAAATATAAAAAAAAAATTATAATTTTTTTTATATTGTTCTGAAATAAAATAATTGAAATTTTTTAAATCTAAAACCCAAAATGACAAAAAAGAAAGTAATATTTATTTTAAATTTTAATAATCTTTTACAATATTAAAATTTTAATATTATAATCTATTAAAATTTAAAAATTTATTATAAATTTTTATATTAGTTTTATATTATATTATATTGATTTTAAAAACACTCTAAAAAAACCATGGTATCACCAAGTTTAATTTTGGTTGAAATTGAATCAAGATAATTACTACATTATTTTGTTAATGATTAAAAATCAGAAAAAGAAGACTTTAAAAATGGCCTTAATATTATCCATTAACAAGCCTTAACCTTTCATTATTTGAGCCTCAAACAACTTCTTAAAATTTACTAAAGTTTACAATTATGAAATCTCTATGAAAGTGTCTAATATCGTTCTTCTAATTCATATATCCCAATCAAGCCATCGTGTCCTTAAAATAGAGCTCAAAACAATATCATATAGTGTAATTTGCAATTATGAAAGCTCTATTTAAGTGTCTAATATCATTCTTCTAATTCATATATCCCAATCAAGCCATCTAGTGTACTTAAAATGGAGCTCAAAACAATATCATATAGTGTGGGTTGATATTGGGTCTCTTAAATGTAGTTGAAAGGTAAGTCAATATTTGGATGGTATTAAGTGGATGAAGTGATTTTAAATTTAATTAGGGGTATATATATTATGTACATGCAATAAATAAGAATTCAACAGCTTACATATTCAATAAAGAAATTTAAGAAAGATCATAACTTATTCTTACATAAATAAGAGTGCATTTACTTTTCTCAATTTTAATAAAGGTATTAAATATTACCAAATAGTTATAACAATTAAGAGATAATTAGATGTTAAGCTATAATGAGAAGTAAGAATCCAAGGAAGAGTTATGGAGTTTATTCCAACCCCCGAACTTGTGTAAAAATGATTTATTTTTCAATCTGAACCTTTATCCGGTCCTCCATCTAGACATTCATCTAGTCCTCCATTTGGACCCTATTGAAGAGAAAATTTCTAATAATGAAAATTTCAAAACAGAAAACAGGAAGCAAGAAATCGGTCTTTGTAGATTTGTAGCCAAAATGGCATAGGTTAAAGGTAAGGGAACATCATTCCAAGTGTTCAAGGCTAACAACCAGACCTCAAGGAATACCAACCTAGTGGCTATGATGAACATACAATGAGGTTCGTGTAGAAATTAAAAAGGTTTTAGGAAGTTCCTACAAGCAAAAGGGATTTTCCAAAGGCAAAGCACATACATTAAATTCCCAACAAAGATATAAGAAATCGAAAGTCTTATGTAAACCATAAATAAAGAACTCACAGGAAAACTCATAAATCGGTTTGAAATTTAGGAAGACAATCTTAAATGACGGTTAATAGTAATATTTAGAGGCTAAAACGCTGACCCAGGGTAAGGAAACAAGGAGTTACGGGATCTATCCCAATCCCTGTTCCGGTGTGTAGTAATTCTAAAATTCATTCCAGACCTCCATCAGACCCTACATATGACACTTAATCTCCCACTCTATCCCATACTTAGTATAGCACTCTGTATGGCACTCCATACGAAACTAAATTTCTAGGAAATTTGAATTTTAAAATTTTAGGTAGCTAATCGAATTCGGAAATGGTTAAACCTTAAGGAAGGGCCATTAAATGATGGAAAGGACACTTAGAAGGTCAAGCTATAATTATATACCCTAACTTCATTCTCAAATTGTAATACTTCAAATTTAAAATTTAGACAAAAGTAAACATAACATAATCACTCAATCAATTTCTGAAATGGTTTTCTAAAAGACATCAAGGGAAATCCACTGCTACAGAGTTGAAAACCATGGCAGTGAGACTAAAGAACAGTTTCAGAATCTTCTACAAGTTTGGCAACATAAATCCCCAATTTGGGTTTCTAGAAAATTATCAACCAAACTTAAAATTTAATCAAACAAGTGGAATTTGCTCGTAGGACCCTACATGAAAGTAAAAGAAATTACAATACACCAGCAACGAGCCAACCAATATCAGTTCCATAACTGATAAATCTGTCTCAAATTTAATTTAGGACTTTCAATATTTTAATCAGGGACCCAAAGTCGATCCCAACAATTAAATATTTTGAAATCAAATTCAGAAATTAAACAGAAACAAAATAGAAACGCTCAATGAAATATGGGTTTGTGTTCTATAGACCACATGAGTAATATCACCATTATAGAGTTGAAAAATTTTATATGAATTTACCCAACTAACAATCTATAAGATTTACAGTCTTGGGTGGCAAAATTCCCCAAAAACTTCTGTGAACAAGGGAAGAAAACATAAAGGGTTTATTGGTTGGCAAAAACTCAGAGACAAGGGAAATTTGTGTCGGTACTTACTATATGTTTCCCTAGCCACGAAAATGAGAAGGGAAGGAAGGGAGTTACCCTGCAATACATGCAAAGTAAAATCGACAGAGAACCCAAAGGAAAAATAAACACAGCGTAAAACCACAAAATGATCAGATAAAAAAAAAAACAGAGCCGGGTTGAAGGTTCTGGGAATAAAGAAAACACACAATCTGCATTGGGAAAGGAAACCATCTCAGATATTTTGAAAACCCTCAAGGGAAAAGATTCAGCTGTGAACGCATTCTAAAACTAGGCTGAAGGGAAGGCACTAAAATAAAGAGGGAAACGAACCCAAAATTTACCCACACAAATCCAGAAAACCATTCCCATTTCATAAACATATAATTTTCACATATAAAAAAAAACCTTTAACAAATTTACAACAGAAACTTTTAAACATGTGTACCGTAACCGAAGGGTGAAGAATCTAAGTTGTTGTCCCGGGCTTGTGCTCCACCCAGCTCCTTGCTTTCTAATCGTTGATAACTCACTGGTACCTCCCAGGCAACGCTAGGGGTACTCTTATTCCCCCTACGCCCCCCGAGCCGCAAAGGGGCCAAGCATACAAACTAGAGAATAAGATAGCTCCCATCTCTCCTCACAAGTTCAAGCTACCACTCCTATCCGAGCTAGGTATCCCAACTCCCACAAGAAAAATCAGTCAAGTAAAATTCGACAGCATAACCTTAAGCTATCCAAAGAGTCATTCATTCCTCTGCTCTGCCATTTCTTATATAGAATTCTTCTTATTGAATTTTTCATTCGTACATTAAATTAGTTTTATTTAAAATTAATTAGGAAATATTCTCCCTCGTACACTTGTTACCCAATCCCTTAGTTGCACCAAAAATTCATTTAATTCATTTAATTAAATTGCCAATTTCCTTCACCCGCCTAAAAGAATTCCTAAAAACGCTCCTTGTTGTCCCTTTATTCCCTCAATTTCTTTTAATGATTGACACCCTTCTTAAAGTTTAGTTGAGTTCATTTTTGGAAATTTCTATAGACTAGCTTCATTTCTATGTTCCACATTCCTTTTTCGTTTATATTCCTTTTTTTATCCAAGTTCGAATTTAGCAAGTTTTCCACATACACAAAAATTAAATTTTTAGATAATTTAATCCTCCTTTAAATTATAAATTTAATTTTCCCCCTTTTCTTTTCTTCATCCCCGCTTTATTAATTGTTTAATTAATTTTTAGTCCTCTTATCCTACTTAGATCTAGGCTTCAAATTCAACTAGGCTTAGCCAATTTTTAAGGGAAAGGTTATAATTTAATAAACTTTACTTATACATATTTAATTTAAGGCTGACCATGTCAAGGTAAGATATTGTTTTCTAGGCACCTAGGTTCACTGACTCAATTGTTTTTAAACATCGTGACGTGCTTTTCAAGACACACTATGTGATCCAAGGGTTCCACTCATCTTTATTCATGTTCCAATTATGTGATGTGCCCTTCAAGAAGCACTACGTGCTCCAAGTGTGCCACTCACCTTTTGACTGATTTTGGTAGACGTCTAACCCTTGGAGTCAAAACGTCGTCAAGCGACCTTATGGGAGACTAAGTTCTTGTAACAAATAAGGAACATGCCTTATTGCACACCCCTTAGAATCTTCATGAGAGAATGTCTCAATCTTCCCTCGCGACATTTTGGATCTCTCGAACTACGTAATCGTTAACCTACAATAAGAGCCAGGACGAGAGTGCTAGTAGGATGTGGCAAGGTTGTTGCCACACCTCTCCCTCAATATCTATGGTAGTCATGCATGACCCCTTTACTCCAAATGTGAGTCCAATTAGCAATTTATCGTCAGCCTGCATCCATCAATGAAACATGTTAGTGATCCAAATCAACAACATAATATACCAGTCATATGTCACATATGCAATAAAATAAATACACAAACCATAAACAATCCACTCCCTGACTCGATCTGGAGTCCAATAAGGTCCATCAATGCCATCGATATCCTCAATTGGTCCAAAGTCCTACACACTCAGGAGAAACCAGTCAATAGCACCTGTCAATACAAATATAATCAATAACATATCATCATATCCACAACATCATCACAATCCATAAGAGAAGTAGTTAATCATATAATGAACTGGATCACTTGCATGCAAGTGTCATCAAAGAATAAGTCACATCAGAAGTGAACAAGAGTAGGATGTTACATACACCCCCTCTTGTTTTAAATTTCATCCTGAAGTTTCACAGTAGACAAGTGTGGAAATAAAGTATGTGACAATATCTAAATGTCTAGTTATCAAACAAAAAAGGAAACTCCTGACGCATATCATATGTGTCCTCCCAGGTAACCAAGTGTTGACTATAATTGTACCACTGGACCTTGACCTGATTGAATGTTCGACGTCATAGATACCAAAAGAGATGGTCCATAATGCATATTGGCTCCTTCATGAGCGTACCCTCATCTGATACCTACAAACAACTCATGTCAATCACATGTGTAGGGTCACTAACATAATGTCTCAAAACAAATATGTGAAAAACATTGTGCATATGCCTCAAAGAATCAAGCAAGGCTAGTCGATAGGCCACGGGTCCCTTCCTTTCCACAACCTCGAAAGATCCCATGAACCTAGGAGATATTTTAGCACCCTTTCCAAACTTGATTGAACTCTTGTGCGGTTTCACCCACAAGAAGACTCGGTCTCCAAATTCATAACCACGCTCAGTGTGATGCCCATTGGCATAACTCTTTTTTCAATCCTGTGCTTCCTTGATCCTTTGTATTATCATTTTCATTTTCTCTTCCATTTCTTGGATCTCTTCTGGTCCTACCAACACCCTATTGTCAATTTGATCCCAAATCAAAGGTGTCTGACATGGTCACCCATAAAGGAACTCGAATGGAACCATCTTAATGGTTCTCTGATAACTATTGTTGTATGCAAACTCTACTAGTAGAAAGAACACCTCCCAATGCTTATGTTGGCCCATTACGTACATACACAACATGTCCTCCAAGATTTGGTTCGTTCTTCATGTCTTCCCATCTGTCACTAGGTGATATGCGGTACTAAATTTAAGTTGGGTCCCCAAGGCCTTCTGGAAACTAGTCCAAAATCATCCAGTGGACATCGATGCTTGATCAAATATGATCCTCTTAGGCACGCCATACAACCTCATAATATCACTGATGAAAAATCTAGCTTTTTCTGGTTCCTGATACATCATATGTAAAGGGATAAAATATGCACTCTTCTTCAGAGTGTCAACTACCATGAAAATTGAGTCGTGCCTCCTTGCCGTCAATGACAATCCAACAATGAATTCCATCAAAATGACCTCCCATTTTGATTCTGGAATAGTGTGTGTGTGTAGTAATCCTACGGGATGTCCATGTTTAGAATTCACTTGCTGACATTCTAGACATATTTCCATGTAGTTGACTATGTCCGCCTTCATTCCTTTCCAGAAGAATAAGGGTTTAAGTTCAGCCCTCATCATCATGACTCCTAGGTGAGCCTTGTACATTGCTCCATGAACTTTGTTTAATATCAAACTTCTCAACTCGTCGTTGGGAGGTATGTAAATCCAATTATTATATCTCATTAATTCGTCATTGTCCATAGTAAACCCTTCAAATTTTGGTACCAACATGGTGTTTTGTTCGATAAATTCCTTATCCTCCTTATACCAGTCATCGCCGCATTGTAAAGCTAGAATATTTTCACGTAGATTCGTCTGAAGAGGAATCACTGAAAATATATCTGGTCTCCTACTCAATGCATCATCCACTTTGTTCACTATTCGTTTTATGTAGGTAATCTCGAAATCATACTCGCTAGGAAATTCTCACCAACACCTTTGTAGTGCATTCAAGTTGCTTTTGATAAAAATGTGTTGTAATCCACAGTGGTCCGTTTGTAGTTTGAATTTTCGTCCAATCAGGTAGTGCCTCCACACTCTTAGGGAATAAAAAATAGCTGAAAATATCCAAATCGTGCGTCGCGTAGTTCTCCTCATGCTTTCTTAACTTCCTTGAGATGTAAGCGATCAATTGACTGTCTTGCATCAAGACTCTTCCTAATCCTTCCTTGGATTTGTTAGTGCATACCAAGAATTCCTCGTCCATGTCAGGGACTTTTAGTATCAGTGTTGTCGTCAATAGCTCCTTAAGCCTTCAAATTTCTTCCATGCATTTCTCGGTCCACAAAAATTTCGTGTTCTTCTTTTGCAATTCTGTAATTGGAGTTTCTATCTTCGAAAAACCCTAGATGAATCATCGATAATATCCCACTAAACCCATGAAACTACGCACTTCTAGGACATTCGTCGGTGCAGGCCATTCCATAATAGCCTCAACCTTTATTGTATTCACAACTATACCTTCGTCAGATATGACATGCCCTAAATAATGAATCCTCGGTTGATAAAATGACCATTTCGACAGTTTCCCAAACAATTTCTTCTATCGTAGACACTGTAGTACCAAGCGCAAGCATTTGTCATGTTCTTCCATCGTATGAGATTATATCAAAATATCATCAATGAATACTTGAAAAAACTTGTCCAAGTATTCATCGAACACCCCATTCATCAAGCTCATGAACACCCCTAGTCTGTTTTCAGTCCAAATAGAAAAAATGTAAACTCATAATTTCCAAACCTCATCTTAAACAAGGTCTTAGGAATGTCTTCCTCTTTGATCTGTAACTGGTGATACCCTGATCTTAATTCAATCTTCGAGAACATTGTTACACCCTTCATCTGATCAAACATATCATCTATCCTTGGCAACAGATATTGGTTCTTGATTGTTTCCTTGTTCAATTGACGATAGTCAATGCAGAGTCTCCCTGAACCATCATTCTTTCATATGAAAATAACAGGAGCACCCCACAGTGACACACTTGGACGTATAAGTCCTAGGTTCAACAACTCCTTCAGTTGCATTTTCAACTCATGTAACTTAGGTGTCAACATCCGATAAGGAATTCTTTCTATTGGTTTAGTCCTAGGCTTTAAGTCAATGTAAATTCCTATTGCCTCTCATGTGGAAACCCCAATAACTCCTCTGGGAATATGTCTGCCAACTCTCATACTACCAGAAGGTTTTCTAGTCCTTCCGTCGCACAATTTTCGTTTAATGAAAGGATCACATATAGATTTCATCCCTTGCACATGATCTCTTAAAGTTGTAGTGAATATATGAACCTTAGGGAAACTCCCTGGTTCCTTCCTACAATCACATGTCTCTGTCCCTAAACATCTACCAAACTCAATCATTTCATCTTATAGTTGAGTATCGCCTCATACAATTCCAACCAAGCCATACCAATCACAATGTCATAAGATCCTAAGATTGTGACGTACAGGTTGGTCTTCATTGCAAAATATCCTAGGTTAAGGATACAAACCTTTCCTCCAACCTTTTGTTTGGCTCCAAAAGCCATTTCTATGTAGCTAAACTCATCTTGTTTGACTTCCTTTACCTTAATTATTTTTATCACTGCCCCAAAAATAAATCTCTTTGTAGCTCTCGAATCTATCATAATAATAAAGGTATGGTCAACAATGGTACATGACATTTCGAGCACAGTAGACTGATACTTCTCCTGGTAGTTGTTCACCGTTGCATGAATCTAATGGGCCTTGCCCAAATATCCTACTATGGTATGCCCGAATGACCCAGATTCTTTGCCCCTCTCAACCGAATAGTCACGTTGGTAATGTGGCGCTCCACATGTATAGCATACGGTCTTCGGTCCAATACTCATGGTCCTTGAAGTTGAAGTTGATGGCCCATCGGCATGAAACCCTAGTATGTTCTACTGAACAGGCCTGTACTACGACTGTTGCAGATGACATTGTTGTTGGTGTTGTGGTCCTCTATAGGGAGTCTATTGTTGAGGCATCGGTTGTCATGGTGTCATGAATGTAGATCCTCTCTTAGTTCTTCTATACCCTAGTGGATATATGGTTGGTGTCTGATGTTGCAGCACACTATATATCTCTTGTCCCGTCGATCTTGCTGGAATCTTGCTCTGACCCCCACTGATGAGCTCTTCCTCAGTTATGAGGGCCTTCTGGACAACATCGTGCAACTTTTGAGGCATTAAATTCCTCACCTTCGCATGAATGTTGACATTAAGACAAAACATGAACTTGTTGACCTAAAGCTTCTAAGTGTTCAAATGTGGAGCATACCTAAGCATCTCCGTGAAATGGGCCTCGTACTCGGGCATCGTACGCCCACCCTGTTGCAAGATGTTGAACTCATTGAGTTGACACTCAACTAATTCCTCTGACAGATACCTCTCTTGAAACCGCTCCACGAACAGTTCCCATGACATGTCTTCGATGACCATGTTCAGTTGTGGCAGGAGCGTCTTCCACCAAAGCAGTGCACTCACCTTCAACTAAAAGACTTCCATACAAACCTTCATGTTGGAGGTATAGTCACGAAGTGAAAATCACATCACCATACTCTCCAACCATGCTTCAGTGGTTGCATCGTCTGTAGCACCAAAGAACTTGGGACCCTCCAGGGGAACTAATGCCTAAGACTTTTCTCTATCCAAACGGATAACCATGGCCTCTTACATCCTCTCAAACAACCCCATCAACCCAACTAAATCTCCCATAGCTATATGTTCCTGTATGATGACTTGTTCTTCTCCTTGGGGGTTAGACCCCTTGGGTATGGATGCTACTATAGACATTGTGCCTCCTCCCCTTGCACCACATCGTATGACTCCACGACATCTTATAACCATGATTACCTGCACTAATATAAGTCAAATTAATTAGTTATAAATTATAATCATGTGTTAATGCAGAGGAAGGCGTAATGTTCCCAAGTCGTGGGGTAGAACCCACTCTGATACGATATGTAGCAGCCCTCTGTTACTACAACCGAAAAAAAAATATTTTCATTAGGAAATATACATTACTATTAATAATAACAACCTTGGCACATCATCTGACATATTAATGAAAAATATTAACAACCTACACGACATAAGCTGGAAGAACATTGCAATGAATAATGATACATATATCGATGCATTAACACAATAACCAACATCCCATAACCAATGTGTTCTTTTAATAATGACCCATCACAACATAAACCATAAATCGCTCAATTCTTCTCATAAGGAAAATCATCAGTTAACATCAAGATAATTCATCATAATGTCAGGTCTAATCTAATCTACTCAATCCATCCTTCAGGTAATGATTAAGAGAAATTCATACAATTCAGAGCTATATAAAAATTAAGAATCATAAGTGTAATTACCATCAACGAGTCTAATCTATACTCATGTCTAAGGGATCCATAAGAAGATCATCTTCACCCATCACGTAAGGATATCATGTTACCTTACATATCTAACTAAGAATAAAAGGAGATCATCCATGCTTAAACAACACAACGATTTAACATGTTACCCTTCATCATCCACCCAATTATAAAACTGATAAAATCCACATAAGTAATAAATAAGAATTCTACAGCTTACATATCCATTAAAGAAAATCAAGGAATATTATAACTTATTCTTACATAAATAAGAGTGCATTTACATTTCTCAAATTCAATAAAGGGATTAAATATGACCAATTAGGTGTAACAATTAATAGATAATTAGATGTTAAGATGCAATCAGAGTTAATAATCCAAGGAAGAGTTCTCGAATTTATTCCAACCCCTGAACCTGTGAAAAAATGATTTAGTTTTCAATATGAACCTTAATCTAGTCCTCCATCCAGACCTTCATCTAGTCCTCTATCCAGACCCTATTACACAACAAATTTCTGATAACAAAAATTTCAAAACAGAAAATAGGCAGTAAGAAATCGGTGTGGGTATAGTTGTAGCCAAAACAACATAGGTTAAAGGTATGGGAACATCATTCCAGATGTTTGGGGATAAAAACCATACCTCAAGAAATACCAACAAAGTGACTCAGATGAACATACAATGTGGTTCTTGTAGAAATTAAAAAGGTTTTAGGAAATTCCAGCAAGAAAAAGGGATTTTCCAGAGGTGAAGCACATACATAAAATTCCCAACAGAGATATATGAAATCGAATGTATTATGTAAACCATAAATAAAGCATTGGCAGGAAAACTCATAAATCAGTTTGAAATTTAGGAAGACAATCTTAAATAACCATTAATAGTAATATTCAGAGGCTAAAACATAGATCCAGGGTAGGGAAACAAGCAAGAGTTCTGAGCTCTATCCCAACCCCTGATCCAATGTGCATTAATTCCAAAATTCATTCTATACCTCCATTTGACACTTAATATGGCACTCCATCCGATACTTAGTCAAGCACTCCATCTGACACTCCATACAGAACTAAATTTTTGGGAAATTCAAAATTTAAAATTTCAGGCATCTAATCGAATTTGGAAACAGTTAAACCTTAAGGAAGGTTCAATAAATGATGGCAAGGACACCCATGAGGTCAAGATATAGTTATAGCCCCCAACTTCTTTCTCGAATTATAATATTTCAAATTTAAAATTCAGAAAAAGTAAACATAACATAATCATTCAATCAATTTCAGAAATGGTTTTCTAAAAGACAGTAAGGGAAATCCACTTCTACAGAGTTTAAAACTGTGGAAACAAGACTAAAGAACAATTTCATAATCTTGTACAGGTTTGGAAACATAAATTCCCAATTTCCTTTTCCAGAAAATTATCAAACAAACTTAAAATTTAATCAAACTAGTGGAATTCGCTCGTAAGACCCTACAGGACAGTAAAAGAAATCAAAATACAACAGCAGTGAGCCAACCAATATCAGTTCCAGAATTGATAACTCTATAAAAAAAATTATTTAGACCTTTCAATAATTTAAGTAGGGACCCAAAGTCGATCCCAACAATTAAATATTTCGAGATAAAAATTCAGAAATTAAACAGAAATAGAACACAAATGCTCAATGGAATATGGGTTTGTATTCTACATATATAATGAGTAATACCTCCTTTATAGAGTTGAAAACTTGTACATGAACTTACCCAACTCACAATCCATAAGCTTTACAAGATTGGGCAGTGAAAGGCCCAAAAAAATTCTTTGAACAAGGGAAGAAAACACATAGGGTTTATTGGCTGGAAAAAACATAGAGATGAGGGAAATTAGTGTGGGTACTACATGTTCATTACCTGATCCACACAGATGATAAGGGAAGGAGGGTTACCGCTCAAGACACACCGAGTAAAATCGATAGATCACCCAAAGGAAAAAAAACGCAAAGTAAAACCACAAAATAATCAAATAAAAACAAACAGAGTTGGGTTGAAGGTTCTGGGCATAAATAAAACACGGAGTTTGTGGTGGGAAAGAAAACCATATCAAACATTTTGAAAACCCCCAAGGGGAAATATTCGGCTATGAATGCATTTTGAACCTGGGTGGAAGGGAATGAAGTAAAAAAAATAGGGGACGCAACCCAAATTTTACCCACACAGATCCAAAAAACCATTCTGATTTCATAAACATAAAATTTCCACATATAAAGAACAACCCTTAAGAAAATTACAACAGAAATTTTAAACATATGTACCATAACCGAAGGGAGAAGAATCTGAGTTGTTTTCCCATGCTTGCATTCCGTCCATCTCCTTTCTTTCTAACCATTGAGACCTCACTGGTACCTCCCAGTCAATGCTAGGGGTACTCTTCCTCCCCCTGAGCCTCCTAAGCCACAAAGGGTCCAAGCACAAAAAAACAAAGAACAATGTAGCTCCGAGATCACCTCGCAAGGTCGAGCTACCACTCTTATTTGAGTTGGGTATCCCAACTCCTAAAAGAAAAATCAGTCAAGTAAAATCTGGCAGCATAACCTTATTCTAGCCAAAAAGTCAACCATTCCTCTTCTCTGTCATTTCTTATATAGATTTTTTCTTAGTGACCTTTCCATTTTCACATTAAATTAGTTTTATTTAAAATGAGTTAGGAAATATTCTCCCTCATACACTTGTCACCCAATCCCTTAGTTTCCCCAGAAATTCATTTAATTCATTTAATTAAATTGCCAATTTCTCAAACCCACCTAAAATCATTCCTGAAAATGCTCCTTGTTGTCCCTTTATTCCCTAAATTTTCTTTAATGAATGACAACCTTCTTAAAGTTTAGTTGATATAATTTTTGGAAATTTCTCTAGACTAGATTCCTTTCTATGTTACACATTCCTTTTGCATTTATATTCCTCTTTTTATCTAAGTTCGAATTTAGCAAGTTTTGCATATACACAACAATTAAATTTTTAGATAATTAAATCCTCCTTTAAATTATAAATTTAATTTTCACCTTTTTTTTTTCTTCATCCCACCTTTATTAATTGTTTAATTAATTTTTAGTCCTATTAACCCACTTAGACCTAGGCTTCAAATTCAACTAGGATTAGCAATTTTTTAAGGGAAAGGTTATACTTTAATAAACTTTACTTATATACAATTAATTTAAGGCTGACCATATCAAGGTAAGATATTTTTTTCTATGCACCTAGGTTCATTGACTCACATGTTTTTAAACATCACGATGTTCCCTTCAATATGCAGTACGTGCTCCAAGGGTGCCACTCACCTTTATTCATGTTCCAATTATGCGACGTGCCCTTCAAGACACAGTACGTTCTCTAAGGCTGTCACTTGCCTTTTGATTTATTTTGGTAGACGTCTAACCCTTGGAGTCAAAACTTCATCAAACACCCTTATGGGAGACAAAGGGACTCTAAGGAATAATGACCATGCCTTATTGTGAGCCCCTTAGAATATTCTTGAGCGACTATCTCAGTCTTCCCTCATGGAATCATGGATCTCTTGAAATAGGTAATCATTAACCTACAGTTCAAGTCATGAAGGGAGTGCTAGTAGGTTGTGGTAGGGTTGCTTCCACACCTCTCCCTCAATATATCCAGTAGTCATGCATGACCCCTTTACTCCAAATGTGATTCTGATTAGCAATCTATCGTCAGCCTACATCCATCAACGAAACATGTCAATGATCCAAAGAAACATCATAATATACCAGTCATATGTCATATATGCAATAAAAAAAATACGCATACCATAAACAGTCCACTCCCTGACTTGATTCGGAGTCCAAGGAGGTCCATCGATGCCATCGACATCCTCAATCGATCAAGAGTCTTGTACACACAGGAGAAACTAGTCAATAGAACATGTCGATACAAATATAATCAATAGCATATCATCATATCCACAACATCATCATAATCCATAATCCAAACAGTCAATCATATAATGAACCGAATCACTTGCACGCAAGTGTCCTCAAAGAATAAGTCACATCAGAAGTGCGCAAGAGAAGGATCTTACAATAAGATAGGCTTATGATTAGAATATATTTTAATTAATGGAACTTGAATTTAAATTTGTTTCTTCCATATTGTTTAGAGATGACATTGATTTTGTAGAGAAGGCATTTCATAGAATTTGAATTTCCTTCTATGTCTACATATTCTACACTTTGAGAGGAATTCATGAACTTATGTAGAAAGTATCTTATATTATCATCCTAAAGCTATATGGGCCTTCAATAAGATATAATTCAAATTTTTATTTAAATCAACATGAGTTGGACATAAGAGTTGTTGGAAGTCTACATGGCTTGGAAATCCTAGTATTGGGTTATTGTTACATTTTCTTATTGGAATCATCAAGAGGTTGGAAGTAAAAGGTGACAGAGTTGATTATAAATGTAAGGAGACTTATATTTGTGAGTATTTTATTGGGAGTGAAATCTCTCATGGAGGATTAGAGTGACCATACATCTATAATCCTTATTCTTTATATAATTTTTCAATGAACCATAAAAGTATCTTAAGAAACAATAAAAATGACCACATATTTTGTAGAAGGAACTAAATATGAAATAGTATCTTAATTCTTAAGGAAGGTGTTTGATGATTATGAGTCAAAGATAAGTATCATATGATAATTTGATTTTCTAAAGTATATGTCAAAATATTGTGATCAATGAACTAGGTGTAGAAATAATAAGGGGTATAAAATATGTCAAATCGAAAAAAAAAAATATTGTTAAAATATTTGATGAAAATGGGGGTGTATTCTATTTGGAAATATCTTATGAGAGAGATTATTAACCATAAAATTTTGGGTGGTGGAAATAAAATTAGATATTCTCTGATATTCCATAGAGACTCCCACTATGACATAGACTAATTATGCAAAAACCCCATGTAACATATGGATCCCATCAAATACTTCTAAAAGAATCATGAATATTTTGAGAGGGTTCCTGTTGGGTGTGTGTTATATTCTTTGCAAGACAACATTTTCTGGGACCGCATTATATTTAGGTGTTTTTTCGCCACATGGTTTCTTTGCCGATGGTTTTCTATTTCCGATTAAGGAATTAGGGTTTTGGACTAATCCAGGTCATTGGGTTATGGTTTTGGATGTCATTGGCTCCTATATGTATTTTGTATTGTAAACATTGTAACACAATGAATGAATATAGAATATGCTGGTTTTCTCAGTTTTGGGTTTCCAAGGGAAACATATCTGTGTAATGTTTGTATTTTCCATTGTATCTTTTCTATTCTTTTTCTAAAATCTGTTTGCAGTATATATTGTACAAGGTTAATATTTACAGTTCCAATACCATAAAGTTAAACCTAACCTTAATTATATAAAACAAAACCCTAGTAGAAGGAACGAAAAGGGTTCCCATTACTTTGGCTCCCATAACTTTTCCATAGTTTGAGAAGTAAATGTGGAGGAGAGACTAGTATAGTACATTGGGAGAATCAATCTATAGAGGATTATGGTAGACCATAGTATCTCATAGATTCCCAATGAATTTGGAACTCTTTCTAATTTGTATTATAATCCCTATTATATAAAATAACAATGACACATTGATTCGATTTCATCGCATTTTCCCAAATCATATTTCTCTAACTAAATGTTGTTTGCATGATATTATATTGTAGTTCCATTTTATTTACAAATTAGTTAGATAATACTTATTGTTTTATATGTATAGTTTCATAGTTGAGCATATCCCAATATAGTAGAAGTTAGTTTAAGATTTGTTTTAGAAATCCTACCATTACAATATCAAAGGAAGATTAAATATCATACATGGGGTTTCACTATGTGCAAATATGAAATAGTGCATGCATTCATGAGATATAATAAAATTCTCGTAATTTCGTGATTTGATATTAAAGAATAAATAAAAAATACTTATGTTGAATCTCACTCCCAATAGAACTCATAATTAAAAAACTTTTATTTTCACTAAATATTATAGATATCCACTTTTGTTGACATTTTTAATACC
>ML776698.1:284964-312219 GCA_009831015.1 Picea engelmannii
CATGTCAACAACATATCATATAATCAATAGTATATCATCAAAACGAAACAATATCATCATAAATGAAGCAACTCAAATACCCCACTCCCTGACTCAATCCGGAGTCCAAAGGAGTTCCACAGATGCCTCTGCATCCTCCAGGTACGACACCCTGCACACTCAAAGAAACTGAGTCAGCAACACCTGTCTACACCAAGGTAGTAAAAACATCCTGTCATATAACTCAATGCATCATAATGAAAGAAAAGTTTTATCATCATATAAATCCAGATCACTTGCGAGCAAGTGTCCTCAAAGAATAACTTCGGCATGTGCGCCAGAGCGGGATGTTACACCAAGCCCCCCCTCATCCTTGGTAATGTTGCATACTATGCAAGGGATCATGGGAATACCATGAACCCCAC
Source organism: Picea engelmannii (assembly GCA_009831015.1). Taxonomy (NCBI): domain Eukaryota; kingdom Viridiplantae; phylum Streptophyta; class Pinopsida; order Pinales; family Pinaceae; genus Picea; species Picea engelmannii. Next base: position 285,369 of record ML776698.1, read on the forward strand.
CATACTTGGAACATAGGTACAAGCACAAAATATATTATAATCATAAAACTATGCCTTTCTTGGAAGTCAATAAGACACATATTAAATATGGAGGCCCAAAGAATCTTTCTCACCACCATAAACTTAGTAGAAAAGAAAAGAGCCTTACAATACTAAAAAAAAACTTATGCTACAATATTTCCAAGCACCAATCCCACATTACAACAACAAAATATTTACCCAAATGGTATATCAAGATACCTCACAATAACTCTTGGTTGGAAAAACCTCCAAGTAGTTGGAAACCACATCGGCCTATCCTCAAGAGAAAATAACCATCATTATATATTGTGATCACTAACAATTTCCCTTGAAGCCTCACAAACCACTGCAAGACAGTTCCTTTCAGTTGAGATGGACTCCTCATCAGCATCAACCAACGAAAGAGAGTCATCTACAAAATGATTATTAATCATCTCCTCCCACCTAGGGAGAGAAATACCTCTAATCCAACCTTGAAGATGAGCTTCCTCCAATAAATATCCAAGATCATTAGCTATCAAAACATAAAGCTAAGGATCCAAAGGGCACCATTTCTTGACAAACCTATGGAGATGGAAGTAGGAAGAAAATACATTATTCAGACAAACAAAAGAATATGAACATGTAAAAATATTTTTAATCATACCAACAAAATGTTAGTCAAACCAACGAAAATTCAACATATCAATGATAAATATCCAATCAATATTAGCATATGCTTTCTCAAAATCATTTTTCAAGAATATTTCTTGTTGACCAAACTCCCTGGCCCACTCCATGGCCTCCCAAGATAACAAGACTATATCCAAAATAAATCATCCCTATACAAATCCTGTGTATTCACGCTGGATAATTTATGGGCCATATTTTGAAATCTCCTAGTTAAATCCTTGGCCATAATTTTATAAGAAATGCTCAATAAATTTATCAATTGCCACCCAAGAATAGAATCTCTAACTATTTTCTTTGGAATAATCTTGATCATTCCTTTATTACGTGATTCTAAAAGACACCCTCTGGGAAATACCTCATGTGAAAGATTGCAAAAATTATCCCCCACTGCAGGGATGATTTTATTATTTTTAAATGTAGAAACCTTGGCAAATCTTAATAATCCTTCATATGCCAAATATCAAATGTTTGGCGATATTTTTTAAAAAATATTCAAATTTCTAAGGATTTTATATAGTTTGTATAAATGTTTTGGGATTTTTAAGGTAAAATAATTGTATCCTATAGAATTTGGGTGAATCATTTTTAGAATAGAAAAATATATTTTTGGGAAAAACCATGGAAAATTAGACCATGTGCGAAATTATCCCCTAAAATCAGCCCTTCCCCACTATGTTCAATATATCTTTGTAAAAATCACAAGGTAGACCATCATACCAGTGGACTTCCCATTTTTCATTGAAGAGAATGAAACAATAAAAATGTCTTTCATAAAATCTATTTCCAATATATCCTGATATTCAATCAATTTACTTTGTGCGACACCACTCCGAAGCAAGCATCCCTAGTAGCCACAGCTACATTCGAAAAATGGTAAATAGAAAAACTATTTTTAAAGTGACCACTAAACATATCTTGAATCTCTATTGGGTTCTCCTCAAGAAACCCATCTTCTCTACGTAGACCAATAACCCTATCAACCACAACTTTCCTCTTCAAGAAGTCAAAAAAGAAATTAGACCCCCCATCACCCTTTTGGATCTATTGTATTCAATATCTAATTCGACCCCCTATATAAAAATACTCCTCCTCCTTGTGAAACACCATCTCAAACTAAGCATCATCCTCCTAGAGGGTGATGTTATAAAGGTCCTCCTCTAAGAGAATAAATGCCTCCTCTATTTTATTTCAATCCTCTCGAAGCTCTCTCCTAGGATTCCATACAATATGCAACCCTATACCCTAATAAAATTCACATCACAATGAATTTCCACCTCTCACTATAAAAGACACCCTTTGTCCCCCCTAGGATGAGGAAAAAGGTTCCACACATTATGCACCAAATCCTTGAAATTTACAGACTCCAAATGAGAGCCATTAAGATTGAACAAAGATGAAGGTTTGGAGTCCACCACATGTCCTACTGAAATAGAAGTCATAATGGATAGGTGATTTGAACATGTAGCTGCAATTAGCACATCAACCAGATGCATATTCCTAGAAAAGGGGATATCATCTCTTGGCCATAGATATGATTTATCCTACAATCATTCTTGTAAGATCCCTGTCTAAATTTGGACTAATTAAACCATCCACCATAATCAACTCCTTTCTTCCCTTTATTAGGGTCGAACAACTCATGAAGAGAAGCTTTACAATTATACCAAGCTTGCTTATATGAACCATTGATCACATAACCAAGCCTTATTCCCCTATCACTATCCCATTCAACCATGTTAAAATCTCCACAAATCATCCACTCAGTATATATAAGAAAGGTATGTGTCCATGCCTAGAGACATGTATGCGCAAGGCTAATATTTGGATCATACACAAAACAAAAACCCAACAATATCTCCTAAAATAGCATAGTAATCGACATGTAATAATTGCTCAGGTCACTCCCTGAAGTTGTAACAACAATTTGTAGATATGAGGAAATAGATAACGCCACCCCACCTCTTCCCTGAACATGATCTATGTCCCATAATGGGATATTAAAAACATAACTCGTGTGATTGCGAAGGTAGAATCCACATGATTTGACCTCCTACAAAAAATATATTTTTAGCTTGATGTTTTGAGGAACTCTTTGAACAATCGTCTTCCTACCTAGGATTTTTGTTCCTCTGACATTCCATGAAATTTTATAAGTGTTGGATAATGATTATGAAAAAGGATTGACTACATTTTTTTTATTTTTTCTTCTTTCTTATTTTAGTTTAACCAACACATTCATTGATTGGAGATTAATGGATATTTTGAAAAAACTATTTTTTTTTCATTATCAAGTGAGGTCAAAATGGTCCAATTCTTTCCTCCTATATTTTTGAAATGGGAAACGAAGAAAATACACTAGTAGTAAAGAACTTGGATTTTAATTCATCAATATCTAGTTCCTACATCAAACTCCTTAGTAGGTAGGGAAAAATAATTTATATAAGCTACATGCATAAATTCTTATAATTATTTTCTTGTTTCTACCTAATGGGGATTCATTAAAGAGTCCTTCCACCAAGTATATTTTTCATGTCCTACTCAAATCATCAATTCCTATTGAAATTTGTTATTAAACCATAAAGTTCTTAAGTTGTTGGGAGAATACATAAAATATGTATATATGGGAGAGTTGTATGATATCACATGGCCTCTAATTTTTTATTAATTGCATAAAATGTTGTAGATGTGAGAGATTATTATGTGGAAAAGATGGTTTTGGGAATTCAATAATGAAGAGGAAGAGAATATAATGTCTTCTACTTCCTCTAGTATTCTGATAGTATCCCACCCATTTTGTATGCTCAATTATGGAACAATAAATTAATACAACTACAATTGAACCCTCATTCATAGTGGCCTAGTATTTAACTTGTCCTTATACCCATCCAAGGTTAGGATTAAGTTTTCTGAATGCCTCAGCTATTGATTAGGATTAGGGTTTTCAACATTAAAAAATATTATCGAAAGTCTTCATGTGACTATCTTGGCATATGTGAATAAATGGAGATGGTATGACATCAACTTTGTACCATGCTAGTCAAAATCATAGGTTAACTTCTGAGAGACATGACTTCCTGATACAAACTCTAACTAAGGTGATATTTGTATCATTGGAAATATGTTATTGTGTAGAATATCATTGGAGGAATGAGAACTTTGTTTGCACATTTGTAACGCTAAAATTACGATTTAATTCCCTAATTACACTCTAAAATTTCTAAAATTGCAAGTCACCAAAATAGAACTTGCCCCTAAAATGGGCCCTACAAGTCAATATCTCTAATGTTTCCACTAAGAAAGTACTAAAATAGATAACAAATTATATAATCATCTTCATTTCAAATCATTTAAGACATAAATAAGTCCAACCTAATTTTTTTCATTTCAATAGTTAATTTGAAAATTCTTCTAAATCTTGAAGTGTGGATAATAGGAGAATTTTGAGTAACCACCTTGAATAAATAATTATAAACTCAAATCCCACACCACCCTACCCCTAAATATCAATATGATATTAATATATTAAAAATACAACTTAACCCCTTATACTAAAACAATATATTTATCTATTTATTAAAATTTTAAATGTACCCCAATATCAATTCACTTGAATTGGTATAATACCTTGTAATTAGTGATCTCCCTATGATATTATATTTTACGGAAACTGGATTTTACAATTGTGTGGTTGAGTGCGACATAGGTTTACCCATTTGTGAGGGGGGGCATTAATAGAGAAATTAGATTATAATTTCTCTATTAATGCCCCCCCCTCCCACCCTCTAATAGAGAAATTATATTATAATTTCTCTATTAATGCCCCCCCCCTCCCACCCTCTATAGAGGGTATTATAATTTCTCTATTAATGCCCCCCCTCCCCTCCCACCGTCTATGGGGGGGCATTAATAGAGAAATTATAATATAATTTCTCTATTAATGCCCCCCCTCCCACCCTCTATTTATCTATTTATTAAAATTTTAAAGGTACCCCATATCAATTCACTTGAATTGGTATAATACCTTGTAATTAGTGATCTCCCTATGATATTATATTTTACGGAAATTGGATTTTACAAATTGTGTCGTTGAGTGCGATATAGGTTTACCCATTTGAGATAGTCTAAATCCAAGTAATAGTTTCACCCTCTCTATGCCAAAATCAATAACATAACTATTAAAAAAAATGAAAATCCTAAGATATGGCATATGACATCAACAAGGAATGACCCATTAATGAAGGGGAGTTAACATCTATAATGTTGGAATTTCAAAATACCCTAAAGTTATAAACCTTACTAATGATGACTTAGAAAAATAACAACCATTTTTGATATCATATTGACTCTCATTAAAAATAATAGAAGATCATGGGAAGTTGAGGGAAGCGAATAAACAAACAAAGTTTCAAAAATGGAATTTTAGTAACTAAGTTTTTCAACACATATTTAAGTGGAAAGAAAGTTCAAGTAAATATGGTTAAGTTGAATTATTGGTTGTGGCAATAAACATTTTTCACTATGCATTATGTACAAGAGGAGAATAAAACATATTTTTTCAAACTCAAGCTCTAAGGTCGTGCACAAACTTGATTGGAATTGTCCACTAAAATCAATAATTTTGATGGAGGTATCTTAGGAACTAAGTGGGAGGCATTCAATAACATCCCAAAGTATTAATTTTATATTATTTTATTTATAAATTAGGAAATGATAAAAAGTACAAACTTGATTGGAATTGTCCACTAAAATCATTAATTTTGATGGAGGTATCTTAGGAACTAAGTGGGAGGCATTCAATAACATCCCAAAGTATTAATTTTATATTATTTTATTTATAAATTAGGAAATGATAAAAAGTACAAGAATACACCATAGAGTTATGGAAGTAAGCTATTTGGTTGGGATTTTTCTCAAGAGTTTAGATGTGGCCATTAAGTAAATGGGTCGTGAAGTAAACTTGATGGTTCAGTTGGGAATAGAAAGCTCCATAATATCCATTAAATATTAAATATTAATTATGATGAATATTATTATTTTAATATTTTTTCTTGAGAGTTATGTTGTTTGTTGTATATTTTTTTATGGTTTTTTTTATGTTCTTTTAATTTTGTGTATATTTAAGAAGTATTTTTTACAATTTTTTTATTATTATTATGAATATTATTATAGGAAGGTGATTGATAAGAATACAATAGACATTTATATAAAGGAAACTTTGATTTTTAGATTCAACAATTTTATTAGGGACTATTTATTTGTTGTTTCCTCTTTTAAAAAATTCTTTCATTCACTAACATCCATTGATGTCTCTTTATTTACTTTTAAGATAGATATATTTTTATGTTTTAACTTTTTTAATTTAATAAACATTCTCTCACTATGATTCTTTAAATGATTGATTTTATACAATCTTTTCAAAGTGTTTCTTCACATCCTTTATTTCTTTTGATTCTCGTTCACATTAAATTGCAATGTTGTGTACATCATTTATGTCTTCATCTTTTGTGCATGACTCTACTATGCAGTTTTGCAATGTTATAGGAAAATGTGAAGATTTTCTTGTTAAAAATTTTCTTCTTTATTTAGAATGAAGATCCACAATGTTTCTATCCAATTAGAACCCAAAATTAAAATATCAAACTTATTTAGACATATAGCTCTAACATGGAATTGGGATATGATATTATGATCATTAATATGGTAATAATTTTTATTTAGAAAATGATAATATTTATATAGCTCTAACATTGAATTGGAATATGATATTATGATCATCAATATGGTAATAACTTTTATTTAGAAAATTATAATATTTCTTTATATTTCCTTGTTTAAAAAATCATTATATTGAATTACAATTAAGTATTAAATTACTAATTGTTTGACTAAATTGATATTAATGTGATGGTTCTTGATGCTCCAACATATTATACAACATATTATAGTGCTGATTTATTTTCCCTGTCATTTTTGCTAATTTATTTTCCCTGTCATTTTTGCTAATTTATTTTCCCTGTCATTTTAACTTCTAAAAGAATTTCTTTTAAACCTCAAAAAAATATTCCTCACTTATCAAAACAATTTTCTTAAACCTCAACAAAATATTCTCACTTATCATTATTGAAATCCATTTTTAACTCTTTACTTATCAAATTGAGATTATTCGGATTCAACATCACACTAAGAATACTTGGTTTTTAAAACTTTAAAACTTCTAGCCTTTTTTAATCAATTAATAAATTATGTTTTAAGACCTTAAAACATATTGTATAAACTTTAATACTTCCATCTTTTATTTACTTTAATACGTCCATCTCCTATAATTTTTAATGAAAAAATGCCTTGCTATTGAATTTTCAAATACTTATCTTCAAGTCGCATCTCTCCACACTGAATTTTTAGTTTTCCCCCACAAATTGTTTCACATGCCCCAATTGGTCATAGCAAACTGAATTCTCACATGTTCATTCGATCTTACTCCAGAAAATTTCATATCTAAAACTAGATACCTTGTGTTGCCTCATAAAATGGATCCCTTCGCTCGTTAAAAACTATCGCACCTTTCTGACGCAGGATGAGACGCCACCTCACCCTCGCCACGCTCCTGCTCATAGGATTGTTCTCCTTTACCTTCTTTCTGAGCTGAAGCAGCTCTTTCGATTCCTTCGTGGAATCTCTGCTCAATACCCGATCCACAGGTCCTTTTCTTTTCCCCATGGTCTTCTGCACTCAATCGTGAACTTCCCTGATCTTAATATCGGGTTTCAGGGTTTCGTGATCCCCGTTGTCGAGAGTCCCTGTCCTCTCCAACTCCCGATCTCTGATTTTTCGATATGACTCATTTTCTACCTTAGCCTCTCCCGGCTATGCCAAGGTCCATGCGACCACTTTCCATAATACCACAACCTTATATCCTCCTATCGGGGTTTCGTACTTTCAAGTGCCAAAATGCACTTGTCCTCAGGATCCACGATCCTCCGAATCCCGATTCGCTCCAACTCCCACTAGTCCTCTGGGCTAGACCTTGGGTCCATACGACCTCCCTTTACATGACCACAGCCAAACCACCTATCGAAACTTCAAGGGTTCACATGTTGAAATGCATTTTCCCACAAGACTGTCGATCGCTAGAATCCCGATTCTCCGATACGCTGATAGTTGGCCCCTCAATGGCGCTTCCCTCCTTGTCGGGGTTTCAGACCTCACGATTCTGAATTGCAAGGACTTCATGTCCATGGAATTCCTGATATCCCGATCCCCGATGTGACATCAGCTAGGTCCCACAATGGAACTTCCACCTCTGCGCGATTCCAGTGCCCAGATCTCTTCCACGCGTCCTCCTATGATGGATGGTCCTGATTTCTTCTTGCGATTTCGAGACTTCTGCTACTCCGGAAGTCTTTCTCTCAGGGTTTGCGAAACGCCGAACTCCGATGCTCCGTCTTTGGCTTCCTGTCGGGACTTTCCCCAAAAATCTAGATCTTCGCCACGTGTTTCCTCAAGATGGATGGTCCATATACCTTCTCACTGTTTCAGAGTTTGTGATGCTCCGATGACAAAAATCCTCTGTCAACTCAAAGCCCCAGTAGCCGATATACTGATGGGTCACTCGATCTCCGCCATGTGTCTCAACTAATGGACGGCTCAAATCAAATCTCGGACTTCGCCAGGTGCAAAGTTAAAACGCTCACCTACGTGAGTCCTGGTGTCCAGATCTCCGAAGTGGATGATCACATGACACACATCCTCCCTCAAACAGACGACTTAGATTCTTTCATTGTTTTAGGACTTTAAATGTCCAGACGTCCTTGAGCTCAGGATCTCTGATTCCTCGAGTGTCGATATCCTGATGCTTGTCTCTCGTCGGGACTTTCAACCTCCTGTTCACGAAGGTAAACCTCATGCATCTCCTGTCCAATCCGACGGCTGACGGGTAACTTGCTCAAGATCTGAGGGCTCACGACCGTTCTTCCTGCGCTCCTCCTGACGCTCCCTGGTTGCGAAAACCAACGGTCTAGATCTCGATCTCCGGCCGATCTAACGGTTGTTGTGCTCCCTCCTGAGCTTCTGCACTTTCTTCCCAGACTTGGGAGAAATTCCAAAGATTCAAAAGGCCTCGGCGTGTGTCTAATTCCTTCGGCGAACTCTCGACTCTGAGCGTCACTGCGCATATGCAACGCTGTCCCTCCTGATATTTTATCTTCGAATCCTTTAAGGATTCTTCAACTTCTGCACTCCTGCAGAGCCTTCTCATACACATGCTGGTGCTATCTCTTCTAATCTTTTGCAAACACTCATACCCCTAAGGGATTTTATCTTTCTTCCCTTCTCCCTCAGATGGAGAATGCAATGCCCTCCTGGCAATCCTTCTGCTCAAGCAACCTCTTGTTGAGCCTTTCAGAGTGTTCAAAAACCCTGTGAAGATCCTTTAGTGGATTCTTCCTTCAATTACAGAACTCAAAGAGTTCTCTTCTCCTATGCCTATCTGCACACTTACTCAATGCCCACTTGGCAGAGCTCCCAGAATCCTCAGTGATTATGTTTCTTCTTTCTGAACTCACAACAGAGTTCCTCCAAATGCACCACTGTGCATATGCTCAATGCCCACTTGGCAGACCTCTACAGACTCCTCAGAGATTCTGTCTGCAACTATGTCTCTCCTACACAGCCTTGCCTCCTGAGGTGTTCATCAAAATCAAAGGTCTTCTTCTCAAGTTGTTGACTCTAGTTCCTGTGTCGCAGCACATCTCTGTCTGACTCTGCAGAGTTCAGAAGTGCATCCTTTGTGCACGACTCTCAGAACCCACAACATTCTATCACACCCTCCTGGTGTGAAGCCTCAAAGACCTTCTATCCCTGAAAATCAAGCACACTCCTACAAATGTACAACCACAACATACATTCACAACATACATGAACACTCATAGACATTCATTCAACACAGAATAATGCAGGAAAAACTGCTCTTTTTGTATTAAATGGAAAATGCCTATATTTACAAAGTGTTCCCGAGCACGGCCTGTAACAAGGTCTCGGCTCTTCTCTTCTGCTCTCTATATGCAGACTTATTCAACTACAACTCAGCTCTCTACTTTACAACTCTACTCATCTACCTCAAATTGACTACCACTTTACCACTCAGCTTACACAAAATGAGATACAAAATCTCTTTTACCTGAGGGGGCTCTTCGAGCGATTCCCTCCAACCTACCTACCCTATTCAACTACATTGAATGGGCTGTCTATTCTAGCATCTGGATCTAGATCTCATGCAGGAGCATCGCTCACTCATCAAGCGAGCTAGCACGTGGAGCAGAAAAGACAACTGGATAGCGCTAGCATCAAATTTTGAAACACCTTGGGAATTGTTGTGTCGCTCTTTCATGAAGCATTCATAAAGAAGCGCACTTGTATTGTATTGTAGATAGGGAGGCATTTAATAGTTTTTAATGCTATTAGATAGGAATTAATTTTAGATTTGATAGTTGTAGAATTCGAGAGGGCAAACGAAATATAGGCACCCTCCTTTGTATCATTGTAACATTAGCAGCATTATTCATTGAGAGCAAGAGGAAGAGCAGAGCAGAGAACTTGTGAAGAACACCCATGTACAGATTGAAATAATAGAAGGAAGTCTTTCATTGAGCTTCATGGTTTGTGTTGTTTCTCTATGTTGATTTTAAGCTCATGTATGTTTGCTTTCTGTCATACGTTTGTTTTGATATGTTGCGTAAGTGAATCCATAGTTAATTTGAAACTTGAGAGAGAGAGAAGATAATAAGTTTCAATTGTTTCTCTGTTTGAGCCTGGAGATTCCTGCATAGAGTGCAGTGGAATTCATCCGCATAGAGTGCGTTGATGAGGTCAGACAGTTGAACTCTTATTCTCATCTGCCCAAGAGTTGAATTGGGTTACCAGAGCCGTGCAGGAGGAGTGCAGGTCGAGTTAGAAGTCTCAGCACCTTGTCTGAGCAAAGGAAGCCAGGGATTACAATAGCTGCAAGTGCACAGAATCCAGAAGACCCAACACTTAGAGAGTGATTGGACGTGAGCGCAAGGAGTGCGCCAACCTTCAGTTGAAGGAGTGGAGGAAATAAAGCTCAGGAGGGATAGTTTCATGTAAACACTGTAGGAACAACCCAGAAGGAGTTCGAATATAACCGACGCTTTGGGGCAGGAGAAATCTCTAAGAAGGAAAATTTACGGCCAGGGTTCACAAGAAGAGAATCGTGAAATCCCGCGGACCGTCAGATCGAGGAGGAGCTGTGAGGAAGTTAACCCGCAACCATAGGAAGAATCAATACATCGCATATCGGCATTCGACGGTTGACGGGGTGAGGCATAGACTCGTTAAAATCACAAATCGTGATTTCCCGAATCCACGGGAGCCGTCGATCAGGGCAGGGACACGTGGCGCAAGGTCCTGAGGAATCGGTGTTCGGGGTTTTCGACATCAGGGAAACTTGTATCGTGGATTCGCGATCCGCGAAATCCCGAAGTTGACGTGGCCGAGTGGGGATCACGAAAGCTAGTGGAGTGCATGTGGTGCTGTATTGGGGAATCGACACATCGGAGTTTGGAGTTTGGAAGTTCATGTTGCGGACATCGCAAGTAGCGATATCCCGATAGGGAAATCCCCAACAGGCGAGAGGACGTTGACCCTTGGACCATCAGGGTTCGGGGTCTTAAATTGCACGAGAGCGTGCGCACAGGGGTCACGATATCGCGAAGTCCAATTTCCCGTAGTGATTGCCGGGAGATCAGAAGAGTGTCATGTGGGAGACAAGAAGTCTCGATACGAGGGAGTTGAAAGAGTCTTGGACTCTTCGGGCCTGTGAGATGAAGAAGGTCATGGTGAGAGCAGATGTTCGTTGAGCTGAGGAGCAGTGCGCTATCAAGTGGTATCAGATCCGGAGAAGAGTTATCTTTGTTCAGGTAGCAGAGGGAAGCAGAATACACCATGTCGCCGAGAAGGGAAAGGCAGTCGCCTGATCGTGAAGACAAGGATGCTCGAAGAAGGGGTCGACCGGCAGGGAATCCGAAAATGGAGCGTCAAATACGAGATCTCAGGGCGAGACTCGAAGAGATGGAGACCACCCAAAGGCGTAGAGATGGCGCTGGGGATCTTAGTGATTCCGAGGTGGAAGAGGAAGATGGACACGATGCAGAAGAGGTCTCAACAGAGGATGATTCAACCGAGCGGTTGATCAGAGCCATTTCTAGAATGAGCTCAAAGACCAATATGGACATTCCCATCTATGAAGGGAGTCTAGATGCAGAAGAGTTGCTGGATTGGATTCGAGCACTCGACACCTACTTCAACTACGAGGATATCAAAGAGGACAAGAAGGTGATGTATGCTATTACTAAGTTGAAAGGACATACAACCTTATGGTGGGACGAGTTGCAGGCGGATAAGCGCTGCAAAGGAAAACAAAAAATCAAAAGATGGGATCGGATAATCGCTAAGATGAAAGCGAAGTACATCCCGAGAGATTACCAGATCACTCTGTTCAGGCGAATGCAGAACCTGAGAGAGAAGTTGATGACGGTGAAGGAGTACACCGAAGAATTTTACAGGCTCAACATCAAAGCTGGTCATCGGGAGAGTGATGACAAGAAGGTGGCGAGATACCTGAACGGTCTGAGGTATGACATTCAGGATGAACTGAGCATGGTTACCATCCAAACAATTGAGGATGCGTACCAGATGGCTTTAAATGCATAGGAGAAGCTGAGCCGTAAGCAGGGTCAACGAGGGCGAGGCAGGAGCCAGCCTCGAGGCAAAGCAATTGCCCAGGAAAGAACTCAAAAGCCCAAGGAGGATTGGAAGAAGCCTTAGGGTAAGGATGAGAGAGGTGGAACCTCACAGCAGAGGCAGCCAAAAACTGAACAGAAGCAGCAATATGCTGAGCCGAGGAGGCAGCATATAGAACAGGGTGGCGGATACGCTGACGCCAACACAATTCCTCGTACCCAAGGCAGAGGACGAGGCCAAGGAGGAGTTATCACATGTTTTACATGTGGAAAGGATGGACACAAAGCCGTGGATTGTCCAGACAAAAAGATGGACAGAGGAGAAACTCACATCACTGAAGCGCAGAGGCATGATGCTGAGAATGAAGATGCTAACAGCAGAAGATCGCTTTGGATTCATAAGATCCTTTTGACACCTAAGAAAGAGGTGGAGAGCGCAGTGCAGAGGAGCAGACTGTTCAGGACGGCTTGCATAGCCAAGGACAAAAAATGAAAGGTCATAGTTGATAGTGGGAGCACTGATAATCTCGTTTCATCTGAGATGGTGGAAAAGATGGAGCTGGAAACAACTAAGCACCCGAGTCCCTATAAAGTCTCGTGGCTATAGAAAGGACACCGGGTAAGTGTCACTAAACAATGCTTAGTTAAATTCAAGATAGGAAATTACCATGATGAGATTCTGTGTGATGTCATTCCCATGGATGTCTGTCATATATTGTTGGGTAGACCATGGCAATATGATAGAAATGTTTTTCATGATGGGAGGATGAACACATATACCTTGGAGAAAGATGGGAGAACACACAGATTGCTTCCGATAAAAGATAAAGAAATGAAGCCGGAAGTAACCAGCACAATACTTCTCATGAGTGGGAAGGAACTTCTCAATGAGGTGAAGAAGAACGAAGATCCACAGTTCTTTCTGGTCAGGAAACCGAGAATTTTCCTGACAAGCACAAGAGTGAACGACTTGCCAGAGGAGATTCAGGAACTGTTGGGAGAGTTCACTGATATTATCGTGGATGAACTACCTCGTTCGTTGCCACCGATGAGGAGTGTGAGTCACCATATTGACTTCATACCAGGAGCAAGTTTTCCAAATAAGGCAGCATACAGGTTGACGCCTCGGGAGAACGAGGAGGTAAAAAGGCAGGTACAGGATCTGCTGGACAAGGGACTGGTCAGAGAAAGTCTTAGTTCGTGTGCTGTTCCGACAGTACTAAGCCCGAAGAAGGATGGAGGCTGGAGGATGTGTACAGACTCCAAAACGATAAACAAAATCACCATCAGGTACAGATTTCCACTGCCGAGAATGGATGATCTGACGGATTGCCTAAGTGGGGCAATTTACTTTTCAAAGATTGATCTCAAGAGCAGATATCATCAGATCTGAATGAGAGAGGGTGATGAATGGAAGACGACATTCAAAAAAAACGAGGGTTTGTACGAATGGCTGGTCATGCCGTTTGGTTTGACAAATGCGCCAAGCACATTTATGAGGCTAATGAATGAAGTCCTGAGGGAATTCATTGGCAAATTTGTGGTCGTGTATCTGGACGACATACTGATCTTCAGTAAGACTAGGGCTGAACACTTGAGACATTTGGCTATTGTGGTGAGCAGACTACAGCAGGAGAAGTTGTTGGTAAATATGAAGAAGTGTTCCTTTATGGAGACAGAACTCATTTATTTGGGTTTTGTAATCTCGGCAAATGAATTGAAAATGGATCCTGAGAATGTAGAAGTAATCAGGAATTGGCCATCGCCGAGGAATGTTTTTGAGGTAAGGAGTTTCCATGGACTCGCTAGTTTCTACAGGAAATTCATTCGGAATTTTAGTGGAATTAGCGCTGCAATGATGGACATAGTAAAGAAGCGGCATAAAGTTTTTCACTGGATAGCAGAGGCTGAGAGGAGCTTCAATCTGTTGAAGCGGAAGATAACAGAGCAACCAGTGCTGGTGTTGCCTGATTTTCAGAAAACATTTCAGGTGAAATGTGATGCCAGTGGGTATGCTGTTGGAGGGGTCTTGAGTCAAGATGACAGACCTGTTGCATATTTCAGCGAGAAACTGGATGATGCAAAGCTGAAATACTCAACGTATGATAAAGAGTTTTATGCCATCATACAGGCATTGAAGAAGTGGAGACATTACTTAATACCCAAGGAATTCGTATTTTATAGTGATAATCATGCGTTGCAATTTGTGAGTCAATGGGATAAGCTGAACCAGAAGCATGCGAAATGGGTAGAGTACATGCAAAATTTTACATTTGTGATCAAACACATTTCAGGAACAACTAACAAAGTGGTTGATGCTTTGAGCAGAAAATGTTTGTTGTTGCAGGAATTCAGGGTCAAGACATTGGGTTTTGAAAACCTAAAAGATATGTATGTAGGTGATGCAGTTTTTGGGGAAGCTTATGAAGCAACCGAGAACCCGGTTCTTAGGGATCGGAGTCTGTGGATAGATTTCATGATCCAGGATGGATTGTTGTTCAAAGGCAATCAACTGTGCATTCGAGATTGCTCCATGAGGGAGAATTTGGTGAAGAAAAAACATAGCGGAGGCTTAGCAGGTCATTTTGGACATGACAAGACATTCGCCAAGATGAGCGAATCGTATTTTTGGCCAGGGATGTGCAATGATGTCAAGCGGTTTGTTGACAAATGTAGGATATGTCAACATTCGAAGGGCCAAAAGCAGAATGTTGGATTATATCAGCCCTTGCCCATACCTGAGAGACCATGGGAGGCGATCAGTATGGATTTTGTGTTGGGTTTGTCGAGAACGCAAAGAGGGTTTGATTCCATCTTTGTGGTGGTGGACAGGTTTTCGAAGATGGCACATTTCATACCGTGTCAAAAGACCAGTGATGCAACCCACATCGCAAACTTGTTTTTCAAGGAAATCGTCAGATTGCATGGATTGCCGAGGAGCATAGTCTCGGATCGAGATACAAAATTCATAGGTCATTTTTGGAGGACGCTATGGAAGAAGCTAGGAATTGACTTGGCGTTCAGTTCTGCTTATCATCCACAGACAGATGGATAGACCGAGGTGGTGAATAGAAGTTTGGGAGATTTATTGAGGAGCTTGGTGACAGAGCACCATAGCAGTTGGGACCAGGTCTTACTACAGGCAGAATTTGAGTACAACGATTCGGTGAATCGGAGTACAGGTAAGAGTTCGTTCCATATTTTGTATGGGATGCAGTCGAGAGGAATTTCTGAGCTCAGGGAGTCAGAACAGTCTGAAACTAGCAGCGCTTGTGCTGAAGAGTTCGTTGAAGCAATGCAGGAACTTCACACACAGGTGAAGCAACAACTGCAGAAGGCGAATGAAGAATATAAGCGCAGAGCCGATCAGCGGAAGAGACAACTTCAGTTTGAAGTTGGGGATATGGTTCTGGTGCACCTAAGGAAGGAAATATTCCCAAGGGGAACGTATAACAATCTCAAGATGAAGAAAACTGGACAGTGTAGAGTCCTGAAGAAATTCGGGGAGAACGCATACGAAATTGAGTTACAAGAGGGCATCGGGATATCTTCGATTTTCAATGTTTCGGATTTATACCCATACAGTGCTCGAGAAACAGACACTGGGACTGAGGAACCAGTGATCCAGTGGCAGAAGCAATTACCAGTTGCACAGAAGCCTCATATGGAGTGCATACTGGATAAAAGAGTAGGCTGGAAGACCAGGCGAAAGCAGTATTTTGAATACCTGGTGAAATGGAAGAATCATCCAGTGGAGGATGCTAGCTGTGAAACAAAAGTAGTGATACAAAAGCATGGGCACACTGTGCAGGAGCTCATGGACAGGAGCCCATGAAATCTTTCAAGCCGAGGAGTATGATGCAGGAGCATCGTTCACTCATCAAGCGAGCCAACGCGTGGAGCAGAAAAGACAGCTGGATAGTGCCAGCATCAAATTTTGAAACACCTTGGGAATTGTTGCTCCGCTCTTTCATGAAGCATTCATAAAGAAGCGCACTTGTATTATATTGTAGATAGGGAGGAATTTAATAGTTTTTAATGTTGTTAGATAGGAATTAATTGTAGATTTGATAGTTGTAGAATTCGAGAGGGCAAACGGAATATAGGCACCCTCCTTTGTATCATTGTAACATTAGCAACATTATTCATTGACAGCAAGAGGAAGAGAAGAGTAGAGAACCTGTGAAGAACACCCATGTATAGATTGAATTAATAGAAGGAAGTCTTTGATTCAACTTCATGGTTTGTGTTGTTTCTCTGTGTTGATTTTATGCTCATGTATGTTTGCTTTCTGTCATGCGTTTTCTTTGATATGTTGCGTAAGTGAATCCATAGTTGATTTGAAACTTGAGAGAGAGAGAAGAGAATAAGTTTCAATTGTTTCTCTGTTTGATCCTGGAGATTCGTGCATAGAGTGCAGTGGAATTCATCCGCATAGAGTGCATTGATGAGGTCAGACATTTGAACTCTTATTCTCATTTGCCCAGGAGTTGAATTGGGTTACCAGAGCTGTGCAGGAGGAGTGCAGGTCGAGTTAGAAGTCTCAGCACCTTGTCTGAGCAAAGGAAGCCAGGGATTACAGTGGCTGCGAGTGCACAGAATCCAGAAGACCCAACACTTAGAGAGTGATTGGACGCGAGCGCAAGGAGTGTGCCAACCTTCAGTTGAAGGAGTGGATGAAATAAATCTCAGGAGGGATAGTTCCGTGTAAACACTGTAGGAACAGCCCAGAAGGAGTCCGAATAGAACCGACGCTTTGGGGCAGGAGAAATCTCTAAGAAGGAAAATTTACAGCCAGGGTTCGCAAGAAGAGAATCGCGAAATCCCGCGGACAGTCAGATCGAGGAGGAGCTGCGAGGAAGTTAACCCACAAGCGCAGGAAGAATCAAGCCATCGCATATCGACATTCGGCGGTTGACGGGGTGAGGCGCAGACTCGTTAAAATTGTGAATCGCGATTTACCTAATCCACAGGAGCCGTCAATCAGAGCAGGGACACGTGGTGCAAGGTCTCGAGGAATCGGCGTTCGGGGTTTTCGACATCAGGGAAACTTGTATCGTGGATTTGCGATCCGCGAAATCCCAAAGTTGACGTGGCCAAGTGGGGACCATGAAAGCTAGTGGACTGCACGTGGCACCGTATCGGGGAATCGACACATCGGAGTTCGGAGTTTGGAAGTTCATGTTGCGGACATCGTAAGTAGCGATATCCTGATAGGGAAATCCCCAACAGGAGAGAGGACGTTGACCCTTGGACCATCGGGGTTCAGGGTCTTAAATTGCATGAGAGCGTGCGCAGAGGGGTCGTGATATCACGAAGCCCAATTTCTCGTAGTGATTTTCGGGAGATCAGAAGAGTGTCCTGTGGGAGACAAGAAGTCCCGATACAAGGGAGTTGAAAGAGTATTGGACTCTTTGGGCCTGTGAGACGAAGAAGGTCCTGGTGAGAGCGCTTGTTCATTAAGCTGAGGAGCAGTGCGCTATGAAGATCTCATCCTTACAGACATTAAAGGCCGATCCTATCTACCGTCTACACAAAGACACGGCTCTACAACTCACCAACTTTAAACATTAATTACATTCAATTCAGATTTAAATGAGGGTTGCTCCTCTCTTCAACTTTGAATGCACATGCTCGACGTGGTTGGCTGGCTGGCTGGATGACGTGGAGAGATGCTCCTGCATCAAACTCCTCAGCTGTAAAATTCATGAGCTCCTGCTCATGAGCTTCCCATCTCAGCTGTTGGAAATCCTCCTGGATCCCAAACAAATATCTGGAGTTGGTCATCTGCTCCATTCTTCTGTTGTTGCTTCTGTTGCGCTGCTGTTGCTGCTCTCTTTCTGCTCAGCCTTTCCTAGCTAGCAGTTTCTGCTGACCTCAACATCAGCCTTATGATCTCCTTGATCACTGTATCCAGCTGCTCCAATGGATGGTCCTTCTTATGCAGTCTCCTCAGCTACAAAAATTTCCTACAATTGGGTAGATCATCATGATCTCCCATGCCTCCTTCTTCATCTTCATCTGTGGCCTCAAGTTGCCACTCTGCTGCAAACCTCTGTTCTGCAGTCTCCCTTTGACTGGCTGATTGTTCAGTCACCTTCTCTGACAGCTCAACTTCCATCATGTCTATTGCTGGCTCTGGATTGTTCAGCCAATCCTCCAACATCTCTAGCTCCATCTCCCATGGAGTAGTAAATCTTTGGCTTCCTGCTTGCTCTTTGGCTTCCTTTTCTGCTAACTTCAGTGCTACAACTTCTTTCTTTTTAGCTCCCTGGCTGAGAGCATTGAGACACTCCTCATAATGCTCATTTTCTTCTCCTGCTTGGGCAGTCTCAAACACCTACCCCAATTCCTCCTTGAAAGTCTCAGTTGGCTGCCTTTCTATTGTTGCTGCCTTGGCAACACAAATTTCTGCCTCCTCCTGGGCAAATGGTAGGAATACTCCAATTACCCCAATCATTAGAAGACTTCTCAAATCTTCCACTTATGTCAGGTGCACCTACTGATCCAAGTCCATCTGCTCCGTTAGCTCCTCTAGCTGAATTCAACTCACTTGCTCATCCCTGCCCACCTGGCAATATGGGATGATTTCGCTGCTCTCCTGGAAGATTATGAGATCAACTGATCCCATCTTCATTAGCACTCCTTGCTGAATTGAACTCACCTCCGAGTCCATGAGACCTTCAGACAGTCTCGAATGTTCATCTCTGCCCACCTGGCAATATGAGATGTTTTCACTGCCCTCCTGGCAGTGTTCGAGATCCCGTAGCGATCTCAACTCATTTCCCAGCTGAAAATGTGAAATTCCCTGGCTGTCCTCCTGACAATCCGTGAGATCCCGCAGCGATCTCATCTCGTTGCCCACTTGGAAAACCGGAATTTCTTCTCTTCCCTCCTGGCAGTCCTTAAGATCTTCAGCCAATCCCAATTCATTCTCCTCACCGAGAAATTTTCCAGTCTTTGGTTCGTAGATATGAACCATTTCCTCTATGGTCTTGAGGTCTTCAGCGTACCTCAACCATATTCTTAACATCCTTCGCTGTTTTCTAACCATCAACTCCTTGACTGGCCATTTTACCTTCGACTCCTTTATGGGCCATTCATACACCCATCTCGGCTTTTTATCCTGCCGCGGCTTCAATTCGAGCTCATCTATCCTCGCATTCTGTTGCATATTCAACGCAATCCTTTCTATATCCGCTCTTATATCAGCTAGCTCTCTATCCATCTCTTCAATATTTTCTACCTTGCTCTTCCTCACTTCACCTGTAATATACAAGTGAATTTCCTGCTCTGATACCACTTGACGTAGGACGAGATGCCACCTCACCCTCGTCACGCTCCTGCTCACAAGATCGTTCTCCTTTACCTTCTTTTTGAGCCGAAGTGACTCTTTTTATTCCTCCATGGAATCTCTGCTCAATACCCGATCCACAGGTCCTTTTCTTTTCTCCACGGTCTTCTGCACTCAACCGTGAACTGCCCTGATCTTAATATCGGGTTTCGAGGTTTCATGATCCCTGTTGTCGAGAGTCCCTGACCTCTCCAAATCCCGATCTCTGATTTTTCGATACGACTCCTTTTCTACCTTAGCCTCTCTTGGCTATGCCAAGGTCCATATGACCGCTTTCCATAAGACCGCAACCTTATATCCTCCTATTGGGGTTTCAGACTTTCAAGTGCCAAAATGCACTTGTCCTCAGGATCCGTGATCCTCCGAATCCCGATTCGCTCCAACTCCCACTAGTCCTCTGGGCTAGACCTTGGGTCCATACGACCTCCCTTTACATGACCACAGTCAAACCACCTATCGGGACTTCAGGGGTTCAAATGCTGAAATGCATTTACCCACGGGACTGCCGATCCCTTGAATCCTGATTCTCTGATACACTTACAGTTGGCCCCTCAATGGTGCTTCCCTCCTTGTCGGGGTTTCAGACCTCGCGATTCCGAATTGCAAGGACTTCATGTCCACAGGATTCCCGATATCTCGATCCCCGATGTGACGTCAGCTAGGTCCCACAACGAAACTTCTGCCTCTGCGTGATTCCAGTGCCCAGATCTCTTCCACGCGTCCTCCTATGATGGATGGTCATGATCGCTTCTCGTGATTTCGGGACTTCTGCTGCTACGGAAGTCTTGCTCTCAGGGTTCGCGAAACGCCGAACTCCGATGCTCCGTCTTTGACTTCATGTCGGGACTTTCCTCGAAAATCTAGATCTCCGCCACATGTTTCCTCAATATGGACGGTCTAGATCCCTTCTCGCTGTTTCCTAGTTTGTGATGCTCTGATGACAGAAATCCTCTGTCAACTCAAAACCCTGGTAGTCGATATACTGATGGGTCGCTCGATCTCCTCCATGTGTCTCAACTGATGGATGACTCAGATCAAATCTCGGACTTCACCAGGTGCAAAGTCAAAATGCTCACCTACGTGAGTCTTGGTGTTCGGATCTCCGAAGTGGATGATCACATGACACGTGTCCTCCCTCAAACAGACGGCTTAGATTCTTTCGTTGTTTCAGGACTTGAAATGTCCCGACGTCCTCGACCTCAGGATCTTCGATTCCCCGAGTGTCGATATCCCGATGCTTGTCTCTCGTCAGGACTTTCAACCTCCTATTCACGAAGGTAAACCTCATGCAACTCCTGTCCAATCCGACGACTGACGGGTAACTTGCTCAAGATTAGACGGCTCACAACCGTTCTTCCTGCACTCCTCCTGATGTTCCCTGGACGTGAAAACCAACGGTCCAGATCTCGATCTCCGACCAATCTGACGACTGCTGTGCTCCTTCTTGAGCTTCTGCGCTTTCTTCCCAGACTTGGGAGAAATTCCAAAGATTCAAAAGGCCTCGGCCTGTGTCTAATTCCTCCGACAAACTCTCGACTCTGAGCTTCACTGCGCATATGCAACGCTATCCCTCCTGATCTTTTATCTTCGAATCCTTAAAGGATTCTTCAACTTCTCCACTCCTGTAGATTCTTCTCATACACACGCTAGTGCTATCTCTTCTGAGCTTCTACAAACACTCAGACCCCTAAGGGATTTTATCTTTCTTCCCTTCTCCCTCAGATGGATAATGTAATGACCTCCTGGCAATCCTTCTGCTCAAGCAACCTCTTGCTGAGCCTTTCAGGGTGTTCAGCAACCCTGTGAAGATCCTTCAGTGGATTCTTCCTTCAATTATAGAACTCAAAGAGTTCTCTTCTCGTGTGCCTATCTGCACACTTACTCAATGCCCACTTGGCAGAGCTCCGAGAATCCTCAATGATTATGTTTCTTCTTTCTGAACTCACAACAAAGTTCCTCCAAATGCACCACTGTGAATATGCTCAATGCCCACTTGGCAGAGCTCTACAGACTCCTCAGAGATTCTGTCTGCAACTGTGTCTCTCCTACACAGCCTTGCCTCTTGAGGTGTTCAACAACCTCAAAGGTCTTCCTCTCGAGCTCTTGACTCCAGTTCCTATGTCGCAGCACGTCTCTGTCTGACTCCGCTCCCAGAACCCGTAGCGTTCTGTCACACCCTCCTGGTGTGAAGCCTCAAAGACCTTCTATCTCTGAAAATCAAGCACACTCCTGCAAATGTACAACCACAGCATACATTCACAACATACATGAACACTCATAGACATTCATTCAACACAGAATAATGAAGGAAAAACTGTTCTTTTTGTATTAAATGGAAAATGCCTATATTTACAAAGTGTTCCTTAGCACGGCCTGTAACAAGGTCTCAGCTCTTCTCTTCTGCTCTCTATACGCATACTTCTTCAACAACAACTCAGCTCTCTACTTTACAACTCTACTCATCTACCTCAACTCGACTACCACTTTACCACTTAGCTTACACAAAATGAGATACGAAATCTCTTTTACCTGAGGGGGCTCTTTGAGCGCTTCCCTCCAACCTACCTACCCTATTCAATTGCATTGAATGGGCTGTCTAGTCCAGCATCTTGATCTAGATCTCAGCCTTACAGAAATTAAAAGCCGATCCTATCTACCGTCTGCACAAAGGCACGGCTCTACAGCTCACCAGCTTTAAACATTAATTACATTCAATTCAGATTTAAATGAGGGTTGCGCCTCTCTCTTCAGCTTTGAATGCACGCGCTCGACGTGGCTGGCTGGTTGGCTGATGTGGAGAGATGCTCCTGCATCACTTTCTCTCGCCGCCGGACAATTTGTTTTATATCAATTAAATCATTTCACCAGTTCTGGGATCGATATAAGTGATGGTTACAACTAAACAATGCGGCAATGGTCGTTTTCTGCAATATATGAGCCCTATGTGTATACTGAGATTGACCGTCGTTTTCTGCAATATATGAGCCCTGATGAACTAGGCTTGTATTCTAGCATTTAGGCTACGTTTCTCAATTGTCAACAGTAACGATTTTTTTTTCAAACTTGTCTCTGAAATTGATCGAAGGTTTTTGGAAATATTCCGGGAGTTTTGATTGAATTCTTCTAATTGATTAAAGTGAACTCAGTCGACACTATTTCAAAATTTTGTGTGAAATTTGTTAAACGGTAATTGCCAGATAAAGAGTTTTATTTTCCCTTATTTTTTTCCATGTCTAATAGTATACAAGATGTCAAGGATGGGTCACCAAACATTATCAGATTCTTCTGCAGGTCTGTAACATTCTTTCTCTCGATGTCATAACTCTTTTAAAATTGCCGTAACCCTTCCATATTTGAAATTCTGGTACATTTAATGCACTTTTTAATCTACATTCTAAATCAATGAACACCATTCATGGATATGGATTCTTCTTTCTCGTTTCTCTTATGTCTAGGGTGAAAATTTAAAAGGTAACCATAAGTCCCTATTGCTTCATAATCTTGCCGTTATTCATTAGGGCATTTGATCAACCTTTTAATAAGCTGCCTACTAATGCCTTTTGCCATGTATCAAGTAGTTTTCCACGGGAGTGTTTGTTGTTTCTATTTTGAAACGCGTTGTTGTTTCTACCATCGATGGCATTTCTGCAATTCATTACCACAAACTGAACATCTTGAGCTGTAATGTTGTTTCTATTGAGGCATGTAATTCCCTATGTAAAGGACATTTCAATCTCCGTTTATTTGAACATAGAGTGAGCATGCTCACAATACGATCAATGCACAAATTCCGTACTGGTTGCAATTGATAGTGAAGAAGAATCTTGGGCATCCCAACCACAAAGCATAACCTTGGACGTCTCCACAACTGTGTGTTTGTCTATGGTTCGGATTTCAGATTGGCACAGATATTACAATCCAGGTATTCGGTTATGAAATCACTCCATTTAATATACAGTGTACAACTGACAGTTTAAAGGTGATACTATTTATAACTACAGAGTTACGGTGTATATATTAGATATTACAATCCATGTATTCAGTTATGAAATCATTCCATTTAATATACAGTGTACAACCGACAGTTTAAAGGTGATATTATTGGAGTAAGCTAATTCAAGAGCAAACATATCAATTTTTCATGGAAAAAAAAAGGGTTTGAATTCTGTTAATTTTTTTTTTCAGAAATAATAGTTTTTTATGCATCATAATTTCATGCATTTCAAAACCTTGTGTCATCTCAAAAGTTTTACCTCATTTTAAACCAACCCAGATACTCAAAATATAAATGCTCAAAATATAAATCAGAATTCTAAATTTTCCAAAAATTTAAAAGCTACAACCTACTCTCAAGTTAGCCACTCCAATATTATTTATAACTACAAAGTTACGGGTAGAATTCATATGGTTGAGGACTTTGAAGACGCAGAGAGATTGTTTTTTAATGGAAAGAAATGCATAACTTCTTAAAAGAGGAAAGACAAATATTTCATAAGAGTTACGAGAATAAGACAAGTATTTCATAAGAGTTACGAAAATGTCCTCCTACTTCATACATATATAAAAATAGTAATTGTGTTATTATTTGATAATGGTGCCAAATTTTAAGATCCATATATACTCTTTACTCGGACTCCATTTGTAATTACAATCTGTCAGTCTTCATTTTTGTCCTGATTCATCATAAGGACCAATAGTGTTTTTTTTCATCTATGAAATAATTATAGTACTGTAAGTTATGTTATTTTTATCTTTTACATGACCAATAGTGGTTTTTTTCATCTCTGAAGCTATAGTTCTGTAAGTTAACTATAGTTCTGTAGGTTATATCATTTTTATCTTTTACATTTTTGGATCCAATGGTTTATTTTTTTGCCATGTTTTCCATATAAGTTTATGAAGTTTATGTCCTTTGTTCCTTGATGGAAGGGAGCTTGCATGAGTACGAAAAAACTCTAGATGACATAAAAAGGACATCCAAATGCCATATTCTCCTAATAAAGGGAAGGGTATGAAGACGATAAAAATCACCTTGTTGTAAAATCATCTTATTTGGTACACCCTTTATTGATAAAAAAATATGAATCCAATGAAAAGTACCTAGTTGTAAAATCATTTTATCTAGTACACTTTAGATTGATTTCTATCTCAACACATATTTTTGTATATCTGAAAATATCTAACTTTTAGATATGTTTTGATGTAATTGTTCAAAAAATTTCCAATATTTTTAAGAACTTTTATATGCCATAATTGAAAGGGTATATTTTGCATCAAAACTCAAATTCACATTTTTGTTATAAGTATTTTGGAAGGATCAAGTTAATGATAATTTCTCTCATAAAGTATTACCAAACATGGAAAAACAATAATATATTAACTTGAAGAAATTATTTAAAATACTTTGATAATGAATTTGAAATTAAATTAGATTTAAGAAAAAAATTACACATAAGTTACAAATCATTACAAATAATTTGATTTTTTTTTAACAAATTACACATAAGTTACATAATCATTACACATAATAAATATAAGAAGGTTCAAATACATCAAATTAAATGATTATTTTGAACAACTTATTAAATTTATGCACATTCATAAAGTTTGTAACTTATCAAACCAATTTGTTTAATGGAAATGAAGGTTTCAAGTCTATTTCATTCTATATGAGGATGATTTCATTTGGGTGATAAGAAATATACTTATGATTTAAACTAAATACAAATCATTTACAATTTTATTGTTTTTAAAATGTTCATATGGGTGGATGAAAGTTGATGATAGTCTAAGTGCTATTTCTAATGTATATATGGAAAAACAATAATATGTTAACTTGTAGGGATTATTCAAGGTATTTTTACAATGAATTTGAAATTGAATTGGCTTTAGGAATAAATAATTTTTATTTAATTGAAATTTGAGTTTTTATAATAATGGTATGTTATTTTTTTAATGACCCCTATCATTACGACGACATGTGACACATAACAAGTGATTTATTTATTTATTTATTTGTAGGAAAGTAAAAATGATAAACAGTCTATCAACGCAACTCGATGACAAACACAATGCACGTAATTCATGAAATAGACCACATAACAACCTAGAATACTAGCACCTCATGCAGCTAGAAACATCATATGAAAAATCAATCAGAATAAATAAAAACGACTACCCGCCTATCTTACCCTGCAAGGTTAGGACCTACAGGACACATAAGCAATGCTCAAGCCCGGGTTCCCATCGATTTTGACCATTTAAGGTCTAGAGGATGGAGACTTTTCTGAGGAACAAGGAGGTGTCTACATCCCGGCTGACACAAGTAAGACCATGCCTACTAAGTTAAAAGACAACATCAATCAACCAAACACAACAACACCAAACCAACACATGTAACACGAACCTTCAATGCGAATGAAAATTGGCAATCATTGATTCTACATGTACATGGTGCACTATAAATAAACAACAACCGATCAATAATGGTCTTCCACAACACACAACCAGATAAAACTAATATTTAAACATTACTTCAATCATATATCAACATTTGTATTTGTTACTCGCGAGAGTAACCACTTTAAACACCATAACAACTAGAATTAAGTTGCAAAATTATGTTTTCTTTCTAATCTAATCATTAACCAAGAATTTCAAAATAAACATGCCTAAATTCACCCACTCCTATCACACCATCATTTGATTGCTAAAACATACATTTAAATAGAACATATATTATATTACCTAGGATAAGTTAAGGTATCACCTACTAATGAATGACCCAGCATTTTGGTCAAGCACATGTAATTATTAGTCACTTAACCTTAACGTTGTGTGCATGATTAAATATTTGAATTTACTCTCGAATAACATTATTGGGTGTTATACTCATAAACGAGTCCAAGACTCAATTACCATTTAACCAAATAAAGAATTCCACTTGTCATACATTCAACTCTGAAAGAAATGTGGTAACCAAGGCCCAATTACCATTCACTATAAAAAGAAAATTAAACCACAGTTTTGTAAAGGAATGAAAAATAAG